>SNQN01005920.1:11068-36068 GCA_008642245.1 Bassia scoparia
CAAGTGTGTGATATGTGGGATATTAATAATGGTTGGCGTTGGGAATTATTTGCGGATTTCTTACCTAGTATTACGCTTCAGAAGATCGATTCCTTTGTATTACAAAGTGACGAGGAGGAGATTGATCAAGTATTTTGGAATGGAGAGTTATCTGGGAAATTCACTATTAAGTTGGCAATGAAATTGATTACGGGGCCAGTTGAGTTGGGGCAAGGAAGGAACTAGAGCTTTGTTTGGAGTGTCCCTGTTCCACAGAGGGTACGTTTCTTTCTTTGGTTGGCTCTCCACAATCGTCTCTTATCGAACACTGAGAGGTTTAAACGTAAATTAACGGAGGATCCAAGATGTGGGAGTTGTGGTGCGAATGAAGAGTCGATTGACCACATAATGAGAAGGTGTCCTACTGCTACGATGGTGTGGAGAAAGATCCCGGGTGTGCTTGATCATGAGTTGTTCCAAGTAGATTTTGGTGAGTGGGTTTGGCGGAATTGTACTGGTGATGTTACCAGGGATAGTGAGTGGCCTATTCTTTTTGCAACCTTGTTGTGGTGGTTGTGGAAATGGCGATGCATGAGGTGTTTTGAAGCTTCGCCTTCTATTCCGGTTGATCAAGTTAGTTTTATTATGGCTCAGGTGGATTTCATCAAGAGAGCTATGGCAAGGGATGAGAAAGTGTTTGGAGTGGCTAAGGCCCCYCGGGTTGAGATTATGGTCCAGTGGGATCCTCCATGACATGGTTGGGTTCGACTCAATACCGACGGAGCTACAAAAGGGAACCCAGGGGCTGCTGGTGCAGGGGTGATATTACGTGGCAATAATGGTGAACCGCTTCAAGTTATGGCGGTGAGATGTGTTGTCTGCTCATCTGCGAAAGCGGAGTTACTAGCAGTGTTGTATGGCCTCCAATTAGCTTGGGATTCGGGGCATCGTTTTGTCCAATTGACCTTGGACTCGCAGGTGGTGATTCGTTGGATTGTGGAAGAGATTGACTCTTCTTCTCGTTACTTTCATATTATTAATAGATGCAAGAAGTTCATTAAGCGACAAGAGTGGCAAGTTAGCGTTCAATCAATGCTACAGGGAAGGAATAGAGCGGCGGATTGGTTGGCAGACTATGGTGTGACGAGTGATATAAAGTGAAATGTTTGGGGTTCTACACGGGGATTACACAATTATTATTAATGAAACTTAGTGGGTATATCGTTGGCTCAGGCGATCGACGGTTGCTGCTTAATGTAGATTAGTTCTTTTTTAGTTTAGTTTTTTAGTTTTTCCTCTTTCTTTTTAGGGCCCTGTCCTCTTGTTCACAAAAAAAAAAAAAAACAATTGCTGACATGTAATGAATAGAGTTGAACATGATCATGTCGTCAATAGCTCTGGTTTGGCAAGGCACAAACTTAACTCAGCCTAGCAGGAACCACCGTCAACTACACAAGAGGTACGTCAATAGTCGTGTATCACCCAACAAAATACTGTTTTTAGATAATATATCAGTTTGTAGGGGTGTTAATGAGTCGAGCTTGTTCGAGCTCCGATTGAAATTTTCACGAGCCAAGCTTCACCTATGTTGGGCTAGAAAGCTCTCGAACAAACTCGAAATATTTTTGTTATTTTTTATTCAGCTTATAACATAAAGCTATATTATTGATAAGGCTAACAAAAATTTAAATTCATAGCTTTTAAATATTATATATTTAAAAATCATTATATTGATATTGTTTTCAAATCCAATAGAGCTTTATTTGATTTTAAACTTGAATTTTAATGCGCTTGAAAAAGCCCGAAGTTCAAGCTCAGCTCAAGTATTCGTCACGAGCCAAGCTCCAAATACTAAAGCTCGACTTGGCTCGGTACACCTTAATCATGTGTATAACATTATTCTTTGAAACGACATTTATTATATTTATTATGAATAACATTTATCGGTGATGAATATTTGATGTTTGACGATGAATCGATGATTGTGTAATTCGCATCATACATATGATTTGTAAGATCTAATTGTGTTGACGAGCATAATGGATAAATTAATGAAATAAATATTGGATAGATTCAACCAAATCAATAGAGAAATGATAAAATTTCGCACTAAGATGTAGCGCATGGATTTTCGTAATTTTTGGGTACTGTTCATGTACTGTTCATGTATTGTTCATCGTAAAAAAAAAAAAAAAAAAAAAAAAAAATCATTCAATCCTAACATTGTTTGAAATATATTAAAATTGTCTAATGAAGTTTGTAATATTTCCAACTATACAAACAATTGTTCACGCAACCTAACATGTCCGACAATCTTAATTGTGTTGACCAAACTTTAACCGCGTTATATCCTTAGCTGCTATTGATATTACTTCTCATACAAATACGGAGTAGAACTCATGCCATCACTCCCATCACAATTCTATAAGAGGCTGAACTGTTGAGCATTGAATCATAATCAAGAGTTGGGACTTGAGAATAGAGGATTGGACTGTGATTAATGATTTCACCTCACAACTAGCTATCCAACCAAAATTTGTGGGTCTCAAACTATCAATCAATCAATTGTTCATTTAAAGTACATTCTTTCATAGTTATTAGTTGGCAATTTGGCATTAATGAATACCTACTGATTTTTTATTTGTTTATGTGACTAACCAAACCTTTGTGCTATCATTAATGAATACATATTAATATTTTTATTTTCTTTTTTAAAAATATTAAGACCTAATAATATAGTCTCTCTTTTTTTTGTGTGTGTCCAAAAAACTTGAAAGCCGTAAAATTTTCAATTTTAAGGGTTCTGCAGCGCACTCAGATTGGTAAGAGGTTCAATCAGAATTAGAACAAAAATATCAGCAAAGGAAACCGATCTTTTAAACATATATAGTATCACTTGTTTTTCTGGAAGGTTTGCCATTTTCTTGTGCGGTTGTGCCTGGTCAGGGAAAGCATAAGCTGCTGCGAGACACAACGTTGGTTCGACTAAAACTTGACTACATTCAAACCCAATAATATTCTTAACCGCCAATTATTTAGGCAACGATACAACCATTTTCACATTTAAGTCTAGTATTTCAAAATGGGTATAACCGATAATACATCATTTAGGATACATATGGGAAAACAATATAGCAGCATCTGCTCAATATTCTCAAACTTAGAAAAAATTTGTATAATAACACAAAAGGCAGCAGTTTCACTTCATCTAACAAATTGAATTGCACCAAGAGAGTGCAAACAATTTCACTTACCTATCATTCTATATACTCTGAGCGAACATTACACCCACGCTACAAGCTTCAAGCACCTGTTTGACCAAGCCATTCCCTCCTYGTATACCTAATATTGGTTCATTGTAATAAGTTTAACTTGGCTTCAATTCACCTCTSGAGATGATGATCTACAGCCACCAAAACCCTGTGGCACCATTGGTTAGGGACTTRCAAGAATTGGAAAGGGAATTAGTAACACACTGATTCCCTTCGCCATTTGATTCCACAGGATGCTTCTTCAAGATCCTGGTTCTATGACCCTTCAGAGTCATATTTCCKATGCACAACATCCGCTAAAGACTAAACTTCCCAACCATATAATGTTTTAGAAAAATAAAGAAGTTCTGTATCTTTTGCTTAGTACCTCACACCTCAATACTAGATCCAATTCCGTACATAGATTCAGTAAAAGCTGAAGTAGTCAAACATATTTTGCCAAACATCTGAGTTAGATGATTGAATTCCATCATGAAAAACAATGTATCTTACTGAATCATCTTATCTGGATTAAACTTCAATGTTTCCTGCCAAATAAGCTCCTTTATGTCCTCTTCGTCCAAGGTTGATTGCTCAAAATCAAACTGAAAAGGTTTCGGGCAGATTGGCTCCTCGTTGATCTCATGAAGGCTCGATAAATACGGATGATTCAATGCATCATCAACTATAAGTTGGAAGATATGAAAATTCATTAGGGTGATAAAGGGGGTAGAACTTGCCGGACTGACAAATAAGAAAGCATCCCGAGTAAATTATCAGCATACCTGTTATTCGCTTGCTGGGATCAAATACAAGCATCTTTTCAGCAAGATCGAKTACCGAAGGAGACACATTTGGAAATTTCTGTGAGAAGGGCTGTTTTGGGACATGTGGAAGCTGTTTCACATACTTTTTAGCATGTTCACTTCTCAAAAATCCAAGGTCAGAATCCTCAGGTGAGCCTAGCAGCTGGCATGATTAATGTGTTGCACATAATTAAATCAGAAATTGCTATTGAAAATCATGAAATATTGAACATACAAGACTAGTCTAGATATCCATATGCAAGCAATTAAAATTCATTTAGTGAAATTAACTTGACCTGCCTAATACCAGGTGTCTTCCTAGTAAACATTTTAATCAGACTTGAAAACAAACAGGGATCTTCAATCACCTCAACAAAGAAATTATGCAACATTCAAACACAACAGATGCAATGAAATTGTGGGAATAAAATAATTAGCCCCACCTCATTTATTAGTTGCAACTGCTGCAAGTAGTCCTTGCCAGGAAAGAGGGGTTCCCTTTTAATGATCTCCATCATGATGCAACCAACTGACCACATATCAATCGCTGCAGTATACTCAGAACAATTAAGAAGCAACTCAGGAGCTCGATACCATCTAGTGACAACATATTCAGTCATAAAATCTGTCTCTGCAGTGGTTCTTGCGAGCCCAAAGTCACATATTTTAAGGTCACAATTAGCATTAAGAAGCAAATTGCTTGGCTTCAGATCCCGATGCAGAACATTGGCTGAGTGTACATATTTAAGTCCACGTAAAATTTGATATAAGAAGTACTGCAAAGGCAAACAAATTCATCAGACAAATCCTTATATAGATTGGATCATCTGTCACATTGGCCATGGGATCATACAGAATATATTTAATAAAAGTGCTGACAAACCTATAGTAGAAAAGCAAACAGTAAAGTACAACAAATATCCTCTGCAGACACAGGAAGCCCTACATGTAGGCAGAGTGCTCTCATATCAAGTTTATAAATACAACAAATATCCTCTGCAGACTAAGGAATCCCTACATGTAGGAAGAGAGCTCTCATATCAAGCTTGTAAATACTATTATAAGTGCCATGATATTTAAATGTAATATCAGTGGCTGACTGGCTGTTAAGTCTTTTGTATATTTTGGTGAAATTCATAACTCATTCATGTCATGTTGACTGAATTATATGAAGAAAAAATTTACTACCCGTTACATGATAGAACCTCTGCAGCCTAACTAATACACAAATTGAGCAGATTATTGATGCAGCTTCCATTTTCATTTTCAGGTATTATTGAATTCGTGATCATATATTGAGCCCCTCATGTAATCTTCTTAACTCCTAACATAAGAATGCTTATCAATTACAAAGCAAAATTCCTATATTAATGATAAGGTGATAAAGAAACTGCTATCTTTCAACTACTACCAGTCTACCTTTCCTTCAGAGCATCTTCCATTCATTTTGAGTCTGGAGTGAGTATAATATATCTTCTTGTTTTTCACTTTGTATGAACCACTAGCGACCACTGTGTTTAACTTACATTTGAAGAACAGGGGGAAGGGTAGGAGAAGGAGCACTAAGTGGAAGAAATAAGAGTGGCTGTGCTATATTTGGAAAGATTGTCATGTGAGGATGTATTCAGAAAAGGTTAGAAAGTATTGCCATTGTTTTGCGAAGTAGAAAGCTCTCCTAAGTTGTACTATTTGGCTCAACGACATCATATCTCCTGATTCCCTCTACATTTATATCTCTTGCATCAAAGTTACCAACTTTATTCTGTTGCATCAAAATTACAACTTTACTATATTGTGGACAACTTTGAAATATGATAGAATTATGTTTTTGAGGAGCTAAACAGGAATGTAGTTACAATGGATTGCAAGGATACCTGTAAGTATCTTTAGAACCGTAAGTTAGTTCCCCAAAGGATGGAGATATGACTTACATTATAAATGTTCAAGTAGCTGAAATGTAGAGTAATACGGGATGTAGTATGATTATAATGTATAACAAGTCTAAACAGTCATAGATATGTAATTATAAGGGTACAATGACAGGTATTAAGGAATAAAATAAGAAAATGGTCTAACAAGAAGTATTTGTTAAAATGAATGTAATGGAACTACGGGCAAGGGACGATCTTCAAAGGAAGTCTACAGTTGCAGACAAAGGACTAATGTCTAGTAAAGGGCATGATTGGGAAGTTGCACGTAGAGATTAGCCAATTTTTAAGAATCCAAGGATTTTTTTGGATTAGAAATGAGGTGATTCGAAGGAAGGTCGGGGTTGTACCCATTGAGGATAAAATGAGGAAAAAGTTTAAGATGGTTGGTCATTTTGAGTGTAGGCCAGTGAAGCGCAATGAGGGAGCTCGAAAGTGGCAAGGGGAGAGGAATCTGAGAGGTAGAGGGAACACAAGCAATTCTTGGATGAGAGTGGTTGAAAGCGACAAGAAGTTTTTTGGGACTTGATAGTATGTCTTCAAGTAGAGGAATGGAAACAGAAGATTTATGTTGACGATCTATGCAATTCTCGATATTAATTCATGTCTGTCGCACCCAAAAATTTTAGGATTAAGTTTGTGGTTGTTAGTATTGTACAAGGGATTTCTTATTTGGAATGAAAAGAAGCAAAAGATAATAGTAGAGGAAATAAAATAACTTTACATGAATAAACGATGGACTCTTTGAGCATAATGCAAACTAATCTATGGAGCATAGACCACATAAGAATAATTTTAGTTCTTGAAACCACGTCATTAAGGATAAAGCCTTCTATATTATTGTAATTAATGTTGTTGCATATGATGCTTATCGGACAAGGAACATGAAGGAATAGCAAAGCCTAGGTCTAAAGTTAAGGCATGAGGTACATGCCTAATTGAAGTGAGGCATCCTTCAAGACCTCTGTTTGCCTTTCTTGCCCCTTGCTAAAATCAGCTAACCTAACTTAGAAAAGGYTGCTAACCCTTGCACATGCTTTTCTACATTACTACATTTCTCTCATCCCCTTGCTTGGATTCCTCCTTCCTCATTCCCACCCCTATACATTTTTAAATTACAGATTATACAGGTTGCAATAGTTGTCACCCAGTATGGCAAAGAATATCAATGATGAAATCTCTCACTCTCTCCTTGAACTGCTGTGGTGATATAGGAAGTTATAGTCTYGTATAATTGATTCCTATCTGAACCACTATACATGAAACAATCTTGTGACTACCTTTAGGCTACCTAGCTTTGGCAACAAACACTAATTAATCAATAATGGTCTGAGTATGATGGGCCAAGGATCACCTGGCAATGGTCTTCAGTCAGATCCTGATTGGAGCGGATAATTTGATGAAGATCTGTATCCATTAATTCGTAAACAATGTACACATCGTTGAACTTTTCTCTTTCAGGTGGTCGTATGATGTCCCTTATCTTGATAACCTGCATTAGCATCAGTCAATCATATCAACTATAATAAGACAATACAAGAAAAATATAGTTATCTACAGACTTCTACAAAGGAATACATGCACTTTTATTTATTCAAAGTTTTGTATATGTGACCTAGCAGCCAGCTGGCCACTGTGAATTGAAATTGTCAATTGACCTCCAAGCAACTATAAAGAAACCACAACTGCAATGATAAAGGGGACTAAGAGACAAAAAGTCAAGGAAATGCAACAATGTTCGGATAAGCAATCACTCATTGAGTAGAAAAGAAAGTATAATAGATGGTATGCTACCCGAAAAAACTAGTGAAACTTTGCAATTACTAGAATTACATTGTCATGGTCCATGTGACACAGCAATTTTATTTCACGCAGAGTCCTCTTAGCATCAATTCTATTGTTAAAAGCATCTGCAATCTTCTTTATAGCAACTTCTTCATTTGTCTCTGCATTCCGTGCACAGCTGTCATAGAAGAAAGAAAAAGAAAGCAAGACAAATGCAGTTAATAATCAGCAAAAAAAGATTATGAAATAAGTTTAGGAACTCCCTTCCTCCCTCCCTCAACCTATTGATACTTATCTGAACTTATCTTATAATTATTGAAAATACGTTGAAAAGAACATAACATATATGCTAGATTTAAAACTACAAAGCTGTCTCTTATACACATCTAGATGTGTATAAGAGACAGAACTTATCTTATAATTATTGAAAATACGTTGAAAAGAACATAACATATATGCTAGATTTAAAACTACAAAGTATTATTCGCAACCACTATAAACTTTGAAAAGAAATAATATACTATATTGAGGGCAACACATCACAGTTTCACAAACCTCTCTCAAACAAACTAGGTTGCACGAAGACGGGTACGGGGACATATACGGGTACGGGGACGGGGACGGAAAACGGCAATTCCAAAAATTCCCGGGTACGGGGACGGCTTTGGGGACGACAATTTTTTATTTTTATTTTTAAAAAGTAGACTATTGCCAAAAAAAAATATTAACAAAATAAAATAACAATACAAATAACTTAGTCCAATGTTTAACACAACACCACATTTAATTTTTTTTTAAAAAAACACTAAGAATTGTCACAGTATCAAACAACTTAGAAAGAATTAGAAAAATTTGATTACAAGTTACAAGTTTACAAGAAAATCCAAATAAACAAATCCATACAAACGGACAAGCCCATTACAACTTAAGAGTAACAGTTCAACAAAATTGGAAAAAGAAAAAGAAAAAGAAAATAACACAAATCTGGAAGTGCACAGAAAAGAGCAGAGAAGAGAACATAGCACTCGAACAGAACAGAGACCAAAAGGAGTCGAAGACTACGAAGAGAACCGCGCCGACCACCGCCGAAGAACTTAGACCAACCGTCATCCGTCGCCGTCGCCGTCGCGTCCCGTCACCATCGTCGTTCGACTTCCCGTTGACTTGAGTTAAGAAAAGAGAGAGAAAGTGGAAACCCTAAGTTGTTTGTGTTATGTGGTTTACTCGACAAACCCAAATACAAAATAAAGATGAGGCTGATTTTTTAAAAATTTGGTCGAAAATGCCCTTGGGGACGGCTGTGATTGTCACGCGCGATCCCCGAGACGTCCCCGTATTTGTTGATCGTCCCCGCAGAGCAAAGTCAACGCGTCCCCGAGCCATCCCCTTGCCGTCCCCGACCCCGTTTTGTCCGGGACGCGGTACGCCGTCAACAGCCGTCCCCAGTGCAACATTAGCAAACAACCTATAATCAACAATAGGCAACCTTTACAGAGCTTTATATTGGGACCCACTATTTCTTTAATTTACTTTTTTATTTTTATTTTTAACCCATTTCAACCACAAAATTGTCACATCACCATTAACAAACACTTACTATTTACAAACCCCTCTCATAAATGAACCGCGGATATATTATCCAATAGGAGAATTGTTTATGAACTCAAAAGGACAAAATAAACCTCCTATGCAATGCCCTAAAGAACAAAAATTCGGCAAAGTAAGCATGAAAAACTATCCAATAAAGTAATGTCTTTCAAAGAAAAAGTTAATGGAAAAGAGTCAAAGAGGTGTCCAAGTTAAATGTGGTGGAAATTCATTTCATAAAAAAGGAGATATTGTACGATTCCATACATTACCTTGTATGGATTTAAACCTATAAAAAGGCACATTTTCATCATAGAGGCGGGAAGAGGAAAATCTTGTGGATGACTTCCGGAACGTGCTCTCCCAAAGCTTCATAGAAATAATTGCCTCGTTAAATTTCCACATGCCCCTACCTATTTAATTAGGTAATCCTCCCTCAAGATTTTAAAAAAAACTATACAGGTAACAAACTAGTGTTACCATCTCTTCTTCTCAGGCTAGTTGGATATGGAAGATGCTCTGCTGTGTTAGACTGTATTTGCAGACACTCATCTGGATCTTGGTGGCCTACTCAGTCCTACTCATTTGGTCAAATATATCATCACATTCAAAGTGGTCTGGAACATGCTGCTATGCCTAAGCAGAAGTTTATCTGGTGGCTCATTATGTTACAAAGACTACGTGTCACACAGAGACTAGCCTTTATGGAGTTTGTGATTCTGCTCTTTGCGCATCTGTGAGACTCACATGAGTCCCATGACCATTGTTTTGCGCAATTATGAAATGTCCTCTTTTGCTAGCTACAAGTTTCCAAGAGGTTTTGGGGTCTGCTTCATGTTATCAGTTGGATTAGACGAGGCAAGGGCATGAGCAAAGTTCAGAGAATGTGATTAGTGCTGTGGTTGCTGGCATTGTGTATCGTTGTGGTTAAGTAGAAATCAGGCTTATTGGCACAGGAGGTTTATTCTATCCTTATTGTATTAGACAAGTTTTATCTATTCTTCGGATTAGATTAAAACGGCTTTCTCAATGTAAAATGAAAAGGAAGGATGTACTTAGGTGATCTCTGGAGGGCTTTGCTTAGGTGTAATTGTCTGTCTTTTAATGCTATTTTTCATTTACCAAAAAAAAAACAAAAACAGTTAAGTGTTAAGTGTAAATTACTTTACCACCCTTTAAACTAGCTTCCCCAAGCAGATATACTATGCAGCGAGTCCTCTTTCTGTCACTTCCCTGTGGGCGCTCCATAATAAGGTAAACTGGATTGATGACTGGAGTAAATCTTGCACTATATACGTATATCTCACAATTATTGTTACTTTTTTGGATCACTTCCGTAGGGTCTTGAATAAGAAGTGTTCAGCTCAAACGTGAATCAATCAATCAATACCTTATTCCCATAAGTGGGTCGGCTAACAATTAACATGAACCAAAAGTGATTATTCCGGGAATCATCACATAAATTTTCCTCCTCCACTTCCTACGATCAAAAGCATCATTCTCTTGCAAATCCAACTGCTTCAGATCTTTTTAACTCCTTCCCACCGAGTCATTTTTGCTTTCCGTCTACCTCATTTAAAATCTCTCTGATCCCACTTTTCGCACTGCCGATGCCTCAAGTCTCCGTCTTATATGTCAAACCAACGCAAACGTTTTTTCCTTATCTTACTTGCAATATCTGTAATGCCAACTTTCCCACAGATAAGTTCATTTCTGATTCTATATACGCCGTAAAGTATTTCCACACATCCATCTTCAAACATTCCGCTCTTAACGCCCGTACATAGAGCATAGAATTTTCCCTTCAACTTTAGAGGGATGCTTCGATCGCACAACACTCGTAATCACTCTCCATTTAAGCCACCCTGACTTAATCCTTCGAGCCAYATCTTGGTTAGTATCCCCAATCTTTTGGATAATAGACCAAGATACTTAAAGCATTCACTCATGCCAAGATCTTTTCCGTCTAACCTCACCACTCCATCATTTGTCCCCCGTTGTGACCAAAACGACATTCCAAGTACTCATTTTTGCTCCGACTCGGCTTAAATCCTCGAGATTCCAACCTTTGTGATGAGGTACCAAAAAGAAAGGCATAAAAAGTTAGGTATCCCGAGATTCCAACCTTAGTGATGAGGTACCAAAAAGAAAGGCATAAAAAGTTAGGTATCCCGAGATTCCAACCTTAGTGATGAGGTACCAAATAGAAAGGCATAAAAAGTTGGGTTTGAGGTTTCTTTCAAAGGTATCAGGAATGGTTAAGAAGGCAAAGAATTGAGGAATACAAACTAGTTATGGATGGTGCAAGAGGAAAGGATTAGGATCCATGGGCCTAAATAGGAGGGACAGGGTGGAGGTGGGAGAGAAAGAGTATTCGAAATAAGTAGAAGAACGCTGACACCTCGACATAATCATAATAATTAATATGAGTAGTAGTTGTGTAAGTCTATCAATCTCTTCCTAAGAAGGGTGCGTGTCATTTTGAATATCAACCTAAAGTACAAATGTACAATAATACCAGATCATATTCAAATGTACAAAGTTTGTCTAGTTGGGTTTCTAACATGAGGTTTCAACTCAAAAAAATAATAATAAATTAATTAATTAATTAATTAATTAATTAAAACGGATGAAAATGAGACATTAAAAAAATGGCACCAGAACCCTTTGGTCGCATCTATATTTTTATACTCATTTTTCCCAAAGTACTTCACGAGGAATGTCTTTTGAAACCAATGACTAGTGAGATAAATTATTGATTCGAAATTTCGGATATACTCTTAATTCCAATTGAACAATACAAGGATATAACAGAAAACTACACTCATCAAAGGTATAACAGWAAACTACACTCATCAAAATTATACTCATATCAAAGCAGGGAGGCAGGGAATTATAAAATTTCATCTTTAATCCAATTCTACCTACCGCGAACAAGTCATCATTACTCATCATAATAACCTATCCAGGATTCCCGAACATATTCAATTTGATACATGAATGATTCCAATAGAATCCTCTCAACTCTCAGTTATTCAATCTTTTGCAACTGTTCCTCAACAAAAGTCACTTAAGTTTTCCCTCAAAAATCTTAATTAGCACACACTTGCTAGATGGGCGATACAGCTGATACTTAATAACGACTACGAAACAATATGAACAGGTGCGATAATTCAAAAAGATAGTTACTACTCAGTACCTTCGGCTATATTATAAACTCAACTAGCTGGGACTACCAACCTTACTCAAATCACCTAAAGAACAATCAGATAACCCAATTCTCCAGCTCCCAATATATTGAATACATCAATATTTTTGACACTAAACATGGTAATTCAAATTTTAAAAGGCAGCAAGTTTACTGGTGTAGCAAAACCATATAATAACGCATAAATCAATCGATACCTTGCTAAAGCATGTAAATCAAAACCCTAAATTAAACAAGTAAAGTCACTTCACACAACTCTAATTCCAAAACGTCGCAATTGAATTCCAGAAATCAATTTATAACACAAACAAAACAAAATCCTAATCCAATCCAACAAAAAACAACGAAAATCAGGAAAAAAAAAAAAGGAAAGAAGATAAAAGGAAATACCAAACAATGCCGTAAGCACCACGACCAACAGGTTGAATAGGAGGAGAATACTTGGAAGAAACCTCGAAATGATTGCCAAGAACATTGTAAAACACGTAGTTTCCACCGTGAGTTGGTACTCCTCTCACTTTCATTGCTTTTTTTCCCGAGTCTTCCATTTTTATTGTTATTTTCTCTCTCCTAAAAGTGTATCAAAAATGGTGAGTTTTGAAATTTGAACTTAAAAAAGATGAAGGAAGAAAGAAGATTCAGCAGAAATAGAGAAATGAGGTTGTTTGGTGCACTAATGACAGTAATGAGTGGTTAGTGAGTCCAAAAAAAAAAAAAGTCAGGAAGTCCGAATTATCGGGAGTTTTTGTGAGGTTTTTTTGGTCAACAAAGGGTCTACGTTACCTACTCCTTTTTTCAACCACTTGTTCAAATGAAGTAATAATTCAATGAATAAAAGTCTATGCAATCTAATCCAATCGCATATACATGATACAATTGATTGTACATATACCAAGTACAAATAAAGGGGAAGGGTCGGAGGGTTTTGAACTACTAACTTCAACTCACATTAGATCTTTGTGAATTGTGATCAGACATTTGAATCCTCATACAGTCATACCCATTTTCCTTATAAAATGTATCCCGCTTATGTAGTTAATTCGCATAAAAAAACAATATACGAAATAAAAGACTTTAACGATTATGTCTTCCCAACTTTTTTTTTAGCATGCCCCCGATTCACCGGGGTTACTACTTACTAACACCCCGACTACATTCGAATTCGACCCGGGTCGCACACCTGGCTATGGTGGGTGAGTCTCCAATGAAAGATTTTTGCACGGCGAGACTCGCATCGAGACCTCCTTAAGCGGTATCAAGCCCCACTTGAACCAACTTCATTGGTTGGTCTTCCAACTACTTGCATTAATTATCATCACAAATTAGTACTATTTTGTAAAAATATCAACATATTTTGGTTGGGTGGGTGGACCATAGAGAAACACTATGTGTATGTGATCTCCCATATACACAAAGTGTGCACGGTTAAGCCAATTTAAGGCTCGGAGCTCGGCTCGAAAGCTCGAGTTCAGCTCGAGTTCGGCTCCTTGGACAATAAATGAATACTTAAATCGAATTACAAAAACAAGAAATAAAAAACCAATCGAAGGGGATACTTGAGTTGCCATGGTAGCCGCCTCAACCTCACACTCGTTCGTCTCCCTCGTCAACTAACGTCTCAGGCGAGCTCGCAACTCATCCCGCAGTCGTAGATCTGAATCGCCCTACACTTTGTTTTTGGTTTAGGGTTTGGGTTTGGGTTTGAGTTTGAAGCTTGAAAACGAAGTGAAGAGTTTGTATGAAATAATTGGAAATGATTGCGTGAATGCCTGATCCCTGATGCGTGATAGCGTGACAATGAACTGTCATGTTGTTTACCTTTTCCTCTTTTTTATGTATTAATTATTTTGTATTTAACTTTTATTGTATCTTTTATGATATTATATATTAGTCTTATTATCCTTCAAAAAAAATATTGTCTTATAAATATTTGACTAGTATTTGACATAATATATATATTTAAAATAATTTTTATGTAAAAAAAGTTAACGAGCCTGTTCACGAGCTTTGAGCCAAGTCTGTGTTAGTTTCAGCTCCGTTCGTTTAACTTTCGAGCCGAGCCCGAACTCGAGCCGAGCTCCAACGAACGCGAGCTTTGACCGAGCCGAGCACGAACTGTTCGAGAACAGGTCAGGCCAATCTCCCCCTAGTGTCACCCAATCACAAAAGAGCAATGTGTAAATTTTTAATTTTAAAAATTCACTTTGAAGTAGTGAAATAAGGAGATCCATTATATCAACCAATTAGAGAGAAATATACTTTTTGTGCATGTGAGGGGCACATAACTTAAATGTATGTTGTACATTTTTTCGAGGTGGTGAATGTTGCGGGGGTGTCTGATGGAGTGGGTTTTGTTGGGTAGTGGTGTTAGGGGGTACGTGGTGGCGCGGTCTTGGTATTAGTGGTGTTGGTTGGGTGTCAGGTGTTGGTGGGTGATTGTAGCGGGATTTGTGAAAGAAAGGTAGTATTTCGTAGTAGCAATTAATTAATTTAGTAATAATCGAGTTCAATAAATTCCTATAAATACGTTTTGTAAAAAAATAGCAAAAATATACTTCTTATATGCTTACTTTCGTAAAATAAATTATTTTTCAATAAAAAACTATTTTAGTTATGAAAAATACAAACTCTTTTTAATTATCGATGACAAGACCATAAATATACAGAGTAATACATTTAAATGAATACAAGAAGTTGAAAACTGACTAATGTGTGAATGAAAGTTTGGGAAGAAAGCATAGAGATTGAGAATAAGTTACTTGGAATTCATGAACATATTGCTAAGGCAAAATTGTCAACAAACTACCCGTTTTTTGTCAGTTGTTAGCATAGAGAGAAACGAGCGAGTGGAGCGAGTGAGAATGGTCACGGTGGCTGCCATGGTGACGAGTGTGGTTGTGGTTGTTTCGCCGGTGATATTTTTGTGTGGTTGGGTGGTTAGAGGTCTAAGATTTTCATTAAGAGGTAGAAGTTAACAGTGGTGGTTGGACTGGTGGAAGTTCAGTGTTAGTCTAGATTTTTCATAAAGAAGTTAGTTGTTTTTTTTCGCAAATATACATTACTACACAGAGGAGGAATGTTTAACATGTTTCTCTTCATTTCTCTAAATGGTTAGGGGTTATCATATTATAATGCTAATATTAGCTAGGAAATCAAGAGAATACAAGGTAATAATTTCTCTGTTGGATGAATTTTTAGTAGCCTATGGCTACTCTAAACATGAGAATTTTCCTGACAATTTTCCAAAAACTTTAGACTTACTTGTTGGACTGTTAATCGAAAAGAAAAGGAAGAAAAATTAAAGCACGTTTTGGCTATTTTGTTACAACTTTGTAAATACTATGAGAATTTTCAGTGTATATTATTGTATAGTACACCACACTAAAGTGGTAGTAGACTAGTAGTACACTTCTACACTAGTATATGGTAACCTAAGAAGCAACTATCATATGTACAGTTTACTGGTCATGTCTAACTTTGTACAAGTTCACCTTTACACATAGTAAACCATTCCGACTTCAAGCAGAGAAGTATGAGGCACATTTAGGGCAACATCTGGTCCTCTGCAGTTCTTGCTTAGAAAAGCATACAGTATATTGATAGCAAATTTCTTGAAGATCGAAGATGATTTCTTCGCCTGAGCATAAGAATGACCAAATATATACGCTACGCCTGATTCTCTTGCGCTCAATATTTCGATGGACTCATCTCTTAGGCGGATATTGTCCACATTACCCAAGTTTAGATCCAACAATTTTGTAGCCTGTAAATTGTCCAATGTGCTAATTTCACGTTGACGGTATTCCATCAATGCTGTAGAGGTATTAATTTCTTCTGCGATACCATTACCAGATTCATGTTCTTCAGTTTCTACAAATCTTATGAGTTCAGAAACCACCCTATTCTCAAAATCATAATTCTCCTGCAGTAAGTCCTTGTAGCCATACCGAACAACACAACGAAACATGCCATACTCTTTTGGGCCTATCCTTCCAACGAGAAACCTTTCCTCTTCAGTAACATAAGGTACGTGGACAGACTTAACACATACTATAACCAAGACCTGGTGGAATGCAGGTAGATTTGTGACAAAGTGTCCAAAGACAGCTGGTACACCTGTGGCTAGGTTTGTGTACAGCAGCCCAATCCCAGGCACCCGAACCATGCCCAAACTTGGGCCTAAAGTAACTATCCTATCCATGGAAACCTTGTTCTCCATGTCAAATTGGTGTTTCTTCAGTGTCCCATAGTTCCATATGTACATTACAACCATAAGAATTGAAGATAGTGCAAGGGGAATCCACCCACTCTCAGGCACCTTGAAAAGGCAAGCTGAGATATAGAGGATTTCTATTGATCCGAAGAAGAGCAAAAAGGATACTGCTGTAATTACTCTTTTCCTCCAAACTACAATCATAACCAATGCCATCAAGCATGTTGTCACAAACATCACTGTGTAAAGCTAGACCTGCAATACAGCTACACCAAGCACTTGAGCTTATTAATGGTTCGTAATCAAGCTAATGTGTTCTTCTTAGGAAAAAAATTGACTTGAGTGATTAAGGGTATGTTCCATTAATTAGGAATACATGTTAAAGAAGGCTTTCATAAAATAAAAGGATGACAGTATTTTCCTGACTTCATACGTCATTTTCGGGGTCTGTTGTATACGAAAACAATATAATTTCATTTGTATTTTAGCTTTTAGCAGAAATGGCTGTCCCCAAAACTTGGGATTATTCCAAACTAGATAATATCCGAGCATATGCTCGGTTTTTAAATAACATATAATTCGCTTATTCCAAAATTAAAATTTGATGTTTTAAAATTGTAATCAATTAAAATAAGGTTTTGTATTTGACAAAATATTTTTCATAGAAGTATATGAATTAATAAATAAAATTAATTCTATTATCAAACCAAAAAGGAAGTTGGAGCAAATTAATATTTTTTAAACAATAATTAATAAATAACCTTCAATAAATAACTTTTAGATTTTTAGGCAATAATTAAAGTGTATGAGAGAGAAATTTAAGGGAGGGATTTGGGAGGTGGGGTTTGCCTTGTATTAATTATTATAGATTGGTAAGTTGAGCTATTTTGTGAAGATTGTAAAAGGTTGGATTATTTATATCAAATTTCCTTATCATAAGGTTTTCAGAACACGTTATAAGGGAGACTAACTCTTACCATAAAGCATGACCTACATCATATTTGTATCTCTCAAACCCAATTGTGACTGCAAGAACATAGGCACATTAGAATCCAATTCACCTCTGGAATGTAGAATCTGTCCATATATTTCACTATGAAGTATGAACGATCTTGACTCTAGGAAAGCAAACTTAACGCACAGCACTGGCTTATTAATTGAAATGTTGCTGTTATTACGGCTTGGCTTCCTACAACTGCTGCAAAAGTGGCAACTATGAAACAGGCCAGAATACAGGCTCTGTAAACAAAAAGGAAAAATAGAAAATGTTGGTAAATTAATAATGACAAAGTTCCAAAGTGTGATAAATAGAAGCCTTCTATAATTAGACCAGAATCAAGGATTTTGTAAAGGAGGATGTTACAAGTGGCATTTTCTATTATTTGTGCAAGTACCCTCGAGTATTTAGGGAATTTAAGTAGAGTCCAAAGTCCTAAAATTCTCATGATATCTTCACATTAATCTTGTGACATAAATTAGAAAAGCCTTTTTATTTTACCTGGAATGGCTTTATAGAAGCTCCTCTGAAATCTTATGATGACGAGAAGAGGAAGGCAGCCTCACCCATATAAGCCAGACCCAACAAGGGTAGACACAGAAGGTAAATGCTTCTGAGACAGGGCAATGGTAAAGTAAGAATTATCAGTGTGCTAACGATCTATATCATGAGGGTAAGAACAGAAAGGAGCATGCAAGACAGGAAAGGTTTACCTTGATTGAACAAGCTGAAAAGTGGCCCAAATCAGCAAACATAGTCTCCACACCTGCAACAAAATTAACAAGATATAAGTTCCAGTAGTTTCTTTAAAAGAAAATTATGGCAGAGAATAATTAGACAATACCTGTAATTGAGAGAATAACTCCTCCAAGGGACACCATCCTGCATGCCTGTGTTTTTAAGTAGTTTAAGCATATAAACTGGAGAGAGCGCATTAACAATAACTTGGATTCCACTTTACTATGTTATATACCCCAATGCTGCTAATGCATAAAAGCCATGCAGTGACAATTGGTGCAAACATGAAGCAACTCTATGTGTTCCAATGGTGCTGGAGTGAAACAGGACTTATCAGAATGATACAGGAACACACTAAACATAATCTGCACAAGAAGAAATGGTCAAGTTAAAATGAAGTAAATAACCAATCAAGTCTGAGCTACATCTCTGCAGAACTCATTTTAGTAATGCGTGTTTTTTCCTCCCTCACTTGTTCTTTCAATTTTGGAGAAAGAGAACTTACTTCATGGATCCTGTGATTATTCAGACGAACTCCCGACACTGCTGAAAGAACTGAAAAGCAATATCATATATTTAGAACACTACTAAACAAATTGCTATAAAGTAGACAAGTACAAAAATTGAACAAGAATTTAAGTCATAATATTGTTAGGGCTAATATTATAACAATTACATGATTTACAAACAGGCTTCCAAGTCAATTCTAAAAAAGATTAGTAAGTATATTTCTTTAGCAGAAACCTTTAAATAGAATAACTGGTAGTGATTTCTTTTTTATCTTAAAYGAGAATTAGCTSAACACAAAAATTGACMGAGTCTGCAAGAAACTTAGGCAGAAAATTAACAAAAAAATGTGACATCTGACAAGCCACCAAAGCCAATAAGTTCAATTTGATTTCAGTAAAACAAGACCGTTACCGGAGATTGCAGGTGTGAGAACACCATCCCCAATAGCCATACATGTTCCCAAAAGGACAAAGATCAGCAACGCTTTATGAAATCTTTCATGCTTCTCAAACGGTAGCATAAAAGCCGAATTTTTTGAWATGTGCTCTGAATCTGATCCTTCAATGCCATATGCAGACAATTTCTCGTCGTTGGGCTGCTGATTTGGCAGAATACCAAGGTTTGCATGCCGACAGAGCAATGAGTATAAGGCAAAAGTACCACCTGAACTACAAGTAAGAAACTAGCATCATTAACAGTTCATGTAATTCCTCGGTTATTTTAGTTACTTTTCCAATGGCTATTAAAAAAAAAGTTACTTTTCCAATGGTTTCCATTTTGGAAGGGAGCTGGGAAATGAGAAGAAAAGATACATTCCTATAATCATAAGGGAGTTATCCTAATGCACAAGCAGCAATTACGATRAAATATTAACTGAAGAGTGCTCACCTTCGCCATTATCATCAGCTGACATCACAACAAAAATATATTTGAAAAGAGCCACCAGTGTAAAAGTCCAGAATATGAAAGAAAGAACCCCATAAATTTCTTCATCATCTTCATGGAGGCTCAATTTTTCAGAGAAGGTGGTTTTGTAAACATAGAGAGGTGAGGTACTAAGATCACCGTAAACTACTCCAAGACTCTGATACGCCAAAGTAAGCAAGGCTGAACGTGAGGCACGCTTAACACTCTGAATCAAAATGTAATGACAGATGCTATTAGCGGTCATACAGGCCTTTTTAGCACTGTAACTTTTAGGTTTTGATAAAAAAAGGACAATGGAACAATGGAACAATGAAAAACATACTGAAGTATGACAGAACACCCTCCTTTAAAAAAAATAAAAGAAAGAAAAGCATGACATAACACCCACTTTTTCTTTATGTACAGAAATTGGATTACAAGAACTGATATATTTATCCTTATAAATCAATAACATTTATGTTTATCATCTTACGCCTAAGTTTGCTTTGAACTCTGAGGTTAATGTGTTGATGTGCTTTTCCCTTTTCTCAATTTTGATCAAATGAAAGAAAAGGACAAATAAATGTCCAAATTAGGAACTATAAAAGTAGAAGAATATACAAGAGGGAAGTATAATATCAAAGTCTATAATTCAACAAATAATGAAACAAGCGATCGACCTTAAATAAMAATACTCAACAAATATCCAYACATGAAATGATTACAAATACAATCAGAACAACACTTGAATTATCAAGCTACTACAGAAACGTTCTCAAGAAYGAAGAAAGATGGGTTCATATTCAAAAGAACCTACAAATCGGAAGCAATTACATAGAGCCCATGATTAACAAAGAACAAACGATTGACATTAAAAACCAGAGATTAGAAAATGATGTTCAGGAAATGAAAAGCTAGTACTATTAAGGTCTTTCATTGYTCCCTACATTTCTAATATTTAGCTTTCACTTTAACCATTACTATCATTTTCATTGGTAAAAACGACTTGTACAAAATGTAGGTATTTTGAAAATTCTCAAGAGAAATCCAACAATTGTTTACATAGAGGGTGTACAAATTAAAGCCAGAATTCCAATTATCATTCTTTTCGCTCCTACCCTTTTGATCACCCCTACCCCATGATAAGTAAGCATAGATATTGGCATGTTGCTAAGCCACCAAATAAGTTGAACAATGCTACTTGATATTGCTAAGATACCACAAATTACATTTCTGACATAAACAAACATTCAAAGGATTTAAATTTGAATCAAACATTAATTCCACAAAAAAAAGTATGTAATTCAAATACAAGTAACCCCAACTGAAGTTCTTTCTTTCTCATAAAGTAAGCTAAAAAAAAAAACAAGAAGCAACCCCAAAATTGTTTCTCAAAGGTTAAACTTCTCATTAATTTTGACCAATAATTAAAAAGAAAAACCAAAACCTCTTTATCTTACTCTAATTTCTTGTTCATCAATCAATCAACATCAGAAATTAGTAGCCTCTTTCCACCAATAAAAAAGACCCACATCAAAAGCTAAAATTAACCTTTATTTCGGAAAAATCCTTTCTTTTCAAATGGTTATGTGTTTACATTCAAGCAAAACATCAACTCACAAAAATGCAATCTTCTAATCATAAGTAGTACACACATCTATGAGGTGTATGGTGTATCCGTGTATGACATTAAAAGCACGCAATGTAATAAAATTACAGACAATAAAATCAGGACAACTGGAAAAAAAGGTATGAGAAAATTGCCATATAAATGAGAAAAGAAAAAAACCAAAGTATAATGCAGAAAATCCAAAGGGGCAACCTGATGAGATGTTCCTCCTTGTTCAATTAGTTCTACTGAAGACCTTTGGCTCATATTTGATGGGGTTGTAATTTAAAAAGATTTTGATTCTGGATTTGGGTTAATAAAGGAAGTGAAAAGGGAGTAAAGAAGGAAGAATATATAGGAAAAGAGATGTAGATTTGATGAAAGAGAAAGAAGAAGAGGAATTGGAGGGTATGGTAGTGTGAGTAGAGTAGTAGTAGAGTAGCAGCAGGCAGAGTGCAGTTAAACAAGGGGTTCAAATCATGGGTTTCAATTAAGGGAGTTGGCAACACATTCAAAGCTCCTTTCTTTGCTGTTAAGACTACTCCCTCTTTCTTTTCATGTTTTTGGCTCATTTTGTCTAAATAAATATTGGATTAACTTCATTTTTGACAGGATGCTAAGTTTTGGAATTAATAATAAGTACGAATTTCTTTTTATCAATAAATATTTAATAATATATTTTGGCTTTGTTTCACTTGTGGAAACTATTTGTGACACGTATTTACAGAAAATATGTTATAAACGAACAAATTATAAAATCAATTTAAGACTAGTAACATAAAATATCGGGCAATTTCTGAACAATCTCCATGATGTTTTAAGCACTCAATCCCGTGGATTTTTGTTATAAAGCCGAAAGATTTGCATGCTACACGTTGGCCACTAACGTCTGGTCGTTTGGCGGAATTTTCTCCGTTACCTAAAACTCCTTTGTCCCCGTTTAATTGTTACATTTTAGTTAAGAATTTCACCTTGTTAAGTTAGCTGTCGGATAGTCCCACTGTATTGTTTTGTTTTTTCTACTGAATTCAAAATTCATTCCTTTCCGCATTTCTTACTCCCTTTGTACTCCATTCTTCTTGTTTTCTCTCTTCTGCCTTTGTTTTCCATTGATGGCTGTTCTGGTGAAGCTCCTGATTGTGGCGTGGGAATCATGACAGAGCCATTGCATGTTGCATCAGGTAAGTTTAATTGTATTTCTTGTGTTTTGTTTTGTTGTTGTTCATAATTGTTTAGTTGTTGAAGCAGTGTCATATCCAACTAATTGAAATTCTTTATGCCTTAAACTAGATGTTGTGCAATTCTCCTCAGTGCAGCAGATGTGGTTCAGTTACGTCACAAATTTGTTAGTTTTTAGAGATTTCGAATTCGTAATTGAACTTTGGCTTAGTGTTAGTGCCATTTTCACAATACTTTGTTCTTTGATCCTAGGTTTTCGAAAAACGAAAATTATTTTGAAAGACCTTAGTCGAAGTCTAATTTTGTAGTCATTTGTTTTTGAGTTATGTTGTCGAGAAATTAAGGATTGTGGCCTTGTTCTTCATAAGTTTTGTGCCAAAAACAAGCAATACTGTGTTGTATGCACTTTGCTTATGGTCTGTGTGACTGCCCTTGTAAAATTATGCATTCATTGGGCATATTGTATTCACCCTTCCTAATGTATTTTTTGAATCATACAATATGATTAGAATGTACTTTCAGTTGTCCTTTTGGTCATCAATTTCGCATTTTGTCATTTCCCAAAAGTTTTTTTGTAAGGATCTTTCTATTTAATGTTGTTATAAAATTCTGCTAGGATGCATGTCTGAGCACCCATGTTTGTACATGATGAGCCTAGGTATCCTATGTGTGTAAATGTTGATTTGTGGTTGATAGTACTGTTATCCGGTTCACTCCTAGACGTAGTCTAAGAATGCCATACACCATCTGCTGAGCTTCACTTGGGTGGAATATGACTCTAATTTTGCTGCTCTAAAGCCTAAAGTGGGCATGGTAGTTAGAACAATGCTTGATGTTGAGAAGTTTTACAAGAAATATGCGAAGTCCGTTGGTTCGTGTTATTAGGCCAACAGGTCGTTATAGGAAGGGAAAAGACGTCGGGCTACCCTTGGAGGTGTGTTCTTTTCAGGTGATCCTGATGCACCATTTAAACGCAAGTCAAGAAATTGTCAAAGCGGTGGTGGCGGCTGCCTTAACAACAAGGACAAAGATTTTGGATATCCTCGTAGGCGGGAGTCCAAGAAGTATTTCTGTGAGGCAAAGCTATATGCAACTATTAACCCTGTGAAGGAGAGGGTTAAACGTAGCGTCGTTTTGGAACACACTAACCATACACCTAAACCAAGGATCGCGAAAATGGTGAAGGAGTATCGCATGGAAGCGTTAACGATTCGTTTAAGAGAAGGATCCTGAGTGATTATCATGCTGGTGTACTTATTTCGAAGATTATGAACTGTCTTGCTCACGAGAGGGGTGGTTTTCAGAACATGACTTTCATTGAGGCAGATTTAAGGCATGTGGTTCATGAGCATAGAAGGCTTAAGATGCAGGGTGGAGACACAAATGCCCTTATATCGTACTTTGATCTTGACAAGATGCGTAGGGATAATCCAAGCTTCTACCACACACATAGGGTTGATTCAGAAGGTTACATGAAAGATATCTTTTGGGTCGACCCTCGTAGTATAGCGGCGTATGAAGAGTTCTCTGATGTGGTGTGTTTTGACACCACTTATCTAACCAAYCAATATGCTCTTCCTTTTGTAAACTTCGTCGGTGTGAATCATCATGGTCAGACCATTCTATTCGGATGTGTCCTAATTTCAAGTAAGGTTTCTGTTTGAAGTTTATTTATTTGTGTTATTCCGATTGTTATTTAAGTAATTAAATATAATTCTCATTTGTACATCATTTGATAGGTATGTTGACATCAAGGACGCACTGTTGGATGCGGTGTATAATAGCCTTGGTCCTGTTGATTTTGAGGTTCGATGGCATGAAGTTGTCCCCAAGTTTAAGTTGGAGACCAATGACTGGTTGAGTGTCCTTTTTGTGGAGCGTCATATGTGGGTGTCGTGCTTCATGACAAATCACTTCTAGGCCGGAATACGGTCCACGCAGAGGTGTGAAAGCATCAATAGCTTCTTTGATCAATACCTAACTCGGGATACTCACTACTAGAAATTCGTCTTCGAGCGACCGCATTTAGCGACCGATTTTTAGTCGGTCGCTATTGCGACCGTTAACGACCGATTATTTGGTCGCAAAAATTAGCGACCGAATAATCGGTCGCTAAGGGCCTATTGGCGACTGATTTATCAGTCGCTAAGACAATAAACAAAGGCGGGTTGAGCTTTGCCTCTTAAAAAAATTAAAAACCGAAGTATTGGTCGCTAATAGCGACCGATTGTGAAATCACTAAAAACCCACTCGACACTAAAAACCYAAAAAACTCAAAACCCCCAAAATTATTCTCCACTCTCA
>SNQN01005921.1:10722-22075 GCA_008642245.1 Bassia scoparia
CAGAAAAATACCTACACAAAGACAGTTTTCCTGAAGCCATTGATGCCCCAGATTTGTGGAGGGATGATTTGCTCATTGATTTCTCACTTCTCTCTAAAGACTTCAAGTCTTTGTGCAATGTGACAGCAAGAACAATCATTTTCCCTTTGCTTGATTCATTCATTCATTTGTTTCATGCTCATACAAAGAGGCAGCTGCTCTATTTATAAGAGACAGCAGCAGGGCCTAAAACCTAGAGCCTATAAAGAGGTCACATGACCCATAAAACAGGCATATGACGAGAGAATCACAACCAAAAGTGCAGTACAAAAAACATCCATAATACAGCCAATAAAACAGTAACAATAGTACAACAGTAATAAGTAGTAGCTAGACTGTAAAATGTAAAAAACTCAGGGCTTAACATGGCCTGATTTTACTTCCATTTCCCTACACTCCCCCTCAAGTTGAGAGTGGGAAGACTTCACTCCTAGCTTGGAGAGAAGATGAGTGTGTTGTTGTATTGTCAATTGCTTAGTAAACACATCGGCTAGTTGTTTGGAGGATGGAATGTAAGTAGGATGAATAACACCAGCAGCAGCTTGATCACGAATGAAGTGACAATCGATGTCAACATGTTTGGTTCTTTCATAATGGACCGGATTGGCTGAAATAGCTAAAGCAGCTTGATTATCACAATAGACTGGAGTGACAGAGTGATGAGAAATGCCAAGATCCTTGAGCAATTGCTTGAGCCACATGACCTCACACACTGTGAGAGCCATGGATCTATATTCTGCCTCTGTAGTGGAACGAGCTACCACTGATTGCCTTTTACTCTTCCATGAGATAGGTGACTTGCCAAGGAGAATGCAGAAGCCTGAGGTGGATTTTCTTGTGAAGGGGCACCCTGCCCAGTCACTGTCACAGTAGGCTGCCAATTGAGCAATAGATGAAGAGGCTAGAAGAATCCCTTGATTAGGGGTGCCACTAAGGTACCTAAGAACTCTTTTGGCAGCTTGGAAGTGCACTGCAGTTGGTTTATGCATAAACTTGCTTAGGAGATGAATAGAGTAAGCTATATCAGGTCTGGTTAGGGTTAGATATATGAGCTTACCAAGAAGTTTTTGATATTTAGTTGGATCAGGCAAAGGGTCACCTACATCTGGAGTGAGTTTCATGTGTGTATCAAGAGGAAGCCTCAGAGGCTTGCAATTCACCATGTGATACTATTGTAGAATGTCCTGGAGATATTTCTTCTGAGACAAAAAATACCCTTGAACAGAATAATCAACTTCAATACCTAGGAATTATCTCAGTTTTCCTAGGTCCTTTATATAAAATTGCGAGGACAAGAAATCTTTAGTTTCATTAATCATGTTCATATCTTTCCCACCAATCAATAAATAATCAACATACACCAAGATGGAGGTGAAGGATTCCCCCTGCATCTTGGTGAAGAGTGAGTAGTCTAACTTTGACTGCACAAAACCATAAGCCTTGAGAGCAGAGCTTAATTTGGCAAACCATTGCCTAGGAGCCTGTTTAAGGCCACAGAGAGATTTTTCTAGTTTGCAAACTAGATTAGAATTGGACTTAGGACTTTGTGGTTGGGGAGTAAGTCTATGTCCCATGCCTGTGTACCCAGGAGGTAGAGACATGTACACAATTTCATTTAGATCACCATGAAGGAAGGCATTTTTTACATCCATTTGATGCACATACCACCCTTTTATAGAAGCCATAGCTAGAAATGACCTCACAGTTGCTAACTTTGCCACATGAGCAAAGGTCTCTTCATAGTCTATCCCATACCTTTGTCTGTTCCCAAGAACAACCAGCCTAGCCTTGTGTCTATCTATGCTCTCATAAGGATTATACTTGATTTTATATAGCCATTTGCATCCTATGGGTTTCTTCCCTTTGGGAAGTGAGATGATAGTCCAGGTATTGTTAAGTTCAAGGGCCTGGAGTTCATCATTCATGGCACTTACCCATTATTTAGGGTCAGTGATGGCTTGCTTGAATGTTTTTGGTTCTTGATGTTGAGATAGTTGAGTCATGAAACAGGCAAACATGGGAGTGACAGGAGTGTTTGTGTGTCCTTGAATGAGCATAGCTGTGTTGGTTCTAGGGGGATCAGGTGTGATGTAATCAGATAGCCAGGATGGGGGTCTGTGAGTTCTTTAGGACTTTCTTTGAACTGGCATGTGATGTTGTGTTTTTGGTTCATTTGAGGGTTGTTCAGGTTGTGAAGTAGGTACTAGACTATGTTCAGAATGATTTGAGATTTCAAGATCCTCAGACTGATGATCAAATATGTCATAGCCATTTACATTCATATGAAGGGGAGTTGATTTCTTTCCTTTACTTCTAAACACCTGAGATGGAAAGATAGTCTCATAGAATTTAACATCTCTGCTAACAAACACCACATTATTCAGTAGATTCAAGAGCTTATATCCTTTTTGACACATAGGATACCCTAGGAGTACACAGGGTACTCCTCTTGGATTAAATTTATCATGAGTTCTATCAGGGTTTTTAGCAACAACTAAACATTCAAATGACTTTAATTTAGTGTAATTAGGTTTAGTTGAATGCATTACCTCATAAGGTACCTGATTATCAAGAACCTGGGTAGTCTGTTGGTCACATGAACAACAGCCTGTATGCAATCTCCCCAATAAGACACAGGAAGACCACTCTGAAACCTCATTGCCCTTGCCATCTCCAACAAATTTCTATGCTTCCTCTCAACCCTTCCAATTTGCTCAGGTCTGTCCACACAGCTAGTTTCATGAATGATGCCCTTTGAATTGAAGAATTCTCTACATGACTGATCATCAAGCTCAGTGGCATTGTCACTTCGGATCTTCTTCACCTTTTTGTCATACTGAGTTGCAGCCATAAGCACAAATTTCACAAGAGCATTGTAAGCTTCATTTTTATGTGTCATTAGATGAATCCACGCCATTCTTGTGTGATCATTAACAATGGTAAGGAAGAACCCGTGCCCTTGTCTTGTGCTTATCTTGTATGGCCCCCAAGTATCCACATGGATCAACTCAAATGAATCTGAGGCTCTAGATATGTTCTTCACAAATTGCTGCTTTGTCATTTTTGCAACAGGACGGGTAAGGCAGATTTCACCTTTTTTCTTCTCAAAACCAGGAAGATTTCCTATCTTCTCTATTCTGTCAAGAGGGGCATGACCTATTCTCATGTGCCACAGTGTGGTTGCATTTATCCTTGATTTGTTACTGATTACACCTGGCACTTCCAGCTCACCATTAGCAGTAACTTTCTGAGAAGATTTGTCATGACCATGAAAATATTGACCCAGATTCTGCAATACCATGCTCATCTCCTCATTTATCAAGTAGTAGACACCCTTCTCTGCTTTACCAATTCCTTTCACCACATCAGATGTTTGATCTTGAATGACACAATATTCTGGCCAGAAAATCACTTTACAGTTTCCCTCTTGAGTCACTTTACAGAGATGAGGTTATGCTTGAAGCTTGGTACAATCATAGCCTTAGTTAGATTCAAGCCATTCCTTAGGTGTACATTTCCCATGTGAGTCACAACTGAGCTTGCACCATTGGGGAGATTGATTTTTGCTTGATGTTGCATCTCTTGTCTTTGTGTCACATATTCAAGCTTACTTGTCATGTGGTGGGTGGCACCAGAATATATTATCCACTTCTCATTACAAGATTGCACCAGATTACACTCAGCAAATTCTACAAAATTTACTCCCATATCATCATTAGAATCATTATCTCCAGATGGCATTGGGAGCATTTTCAATAACTGCTCCAATTGTTGGGCAGTAATCACTCCACTTCCTTTAGCATTATATGCATTTGCCACCATTTTCCCTTTTCCTTCTTGCTTTGGTTTGATCCATTTTCCTTGGGGTTTGCCCTGCTCTTTCCCAGAATTCTCTTTGTTGTTGACCTCTTTGCCTTTTCCTCTATTATCTCTGAAATTCCTTTGGTTCTTGGCTGGATAGCCAATCACTGTCCAACACTTTTCTTGTGTGTGTCCCGACATTCCACATACTCTGCATGCCCAACACTTCTCAGCCAAATGACTTGATTTTCCACAATTAGTGCATGTCAATTCCATTTTCTTGCTATACATAGTCAAACCTTCAGTTTGCTCTTGAGTGGGTTTGAATATTTCCCTTTGAGATTCTTCTTGTTGAATCATGCTACATGCTACATCAATAGTAGGAAGTGGTGTGAGCATGAGCATGTGACTTCTCTGTGGTCCATAATGGTCATCTAAGCCATTCAGAAATTGAAATAGCTTTTGTTCCCGGTCTTCTCTATGCACTGCATCAATGTAAGCACGAACTTCTGCAGTCACAGTGGATATTGGAGGAAAATCACTCAAAGCCTCCAATTCCTCACATATTCCCTTCATTTCTGTATAATAATCAGCCACAAGTCTCCCATTTTGCTTGGACTCATACACACACTTGTTTAGTCTGTACTTCCTTGCACCATTGGCAACTGAGTACCTATGCTCAAGTTGTGTCCAAATTTCTGAGGCACTATTGACAAACATGATAGATTTCTTAATGGGTTCTGATATAGAGGCCAGAATCCATGGGATTACCATATTATTACAGGTTTCCCATGCTTCTGCCTAAATAGCATCACTACTATCCTTCTTTTCTCCCCCTGTGACAAACCCTAACTTTCTTTTTGAGGCAAGACTGATCTCCAATGACCTTTTCCATGCCCTATAGTTACTTGCTCCCTCAAGCTTCTCAACACTAACTGTGTTAGAGCCTTCAGATGGGTGCAAGTATAATGGACTTGTGATGTCTATTCTAGATGATGACATGGTTTCAAACAAGCTAGTATAAGCTCGAACCAAATCAAGAAAAGACTCAATCTTTGTAAAAAATTTAAACACAAGCCACACTGAATTTGTAACAGGAAGATAAATAATGTAATAGCAAAAAACACACCACAGAACAAAGCAACTTGAAGAAAGAAAGCTAGATTGAAAAGATTAAATTTTTATGAATCTTGAGCAAGTTTTCGAACCTGGCTCTGATACCATGAAGACTTCAAGTCTTTGTGCAATGTGACAACAAGAACAATCATTTTCCCTTTGCTTGATTCATTCATTCATTTGTTTCATGCTCATACAAAGAGGCAGCTGCTCTATTTATAAGAGACAACAGCAGGGCCTAAAACCTAGAGCCCATAAAGAAGTCACATGACCCATAAAACAGGCACATGATCCGAGAGAATCACAGCCAAAAGTGCAGTACAAAAAACATCCATAATACTGCCAATAAAACAGTAACAATAGTACAGCAGTAATAAGTAGTAGCTAGACGGTAAAATGTAAAAAACAGAGGGCTTAACATGGCCTGATTTTACTTCCATTTCCCTACACTCTCTTCTTTCTCAAAGCCTGAACTTGCAAAACTTCGATCGGCTCTCTCTCAGTGGGGTTGCTTTCAGGTATGCCTGCTTCTTATTCTTGCAGAAAGTATCAAGTAATTATTCTRTACATACAAGATAGACGCAGTTAGGCTTTCTCAACTGTCACTCAATTTTATTTTTTATAAAAGRWGGTCAAGGAAAAACTGAAGAATATCAGCAGGTTTACTTTCACTAATTGACGCAGTCCATTCTTTTATTGTACAATGTATATCAAAAACTAATAAGAGCTAGCAATTCGATCTACGAGCAGGTCTAAACCATGGGATAGAGAGCTCATTCCTAGAAGAATTGGTTGAAATACGTAAGCAATTCTTTGCACTTCCTTTATAGGAGAAAATCAAGTGCTCTGGATCCGACAACATCTTCGAGGGTTGATAGGTTATTTCTGACCCTTTTCCCCAAGGAAGATCGCAAGCTTCAACACTGGCCACAGAAGCCTGAGACATTTAGGTTGTCCACAGCAGCCTCTAAAACACCAAAAACAAAAAAACAAAAAAAAAAAAAAAAAAAAAAAAGAAAAATTACACTGATAAAATTTGTGATTCAAAAATAATTTAACCCTATATGTTTGTAAAATTGCAGGGAAAAGATGGAAGAGTAGTCGAGGAAAGTAATGGACATGCATGAAGGGATTTACAAGGCAATGGCGATATCCTTGACATTGGAAGAGCGTTGCTTCTTGGATTTTCAGGGAAAAAAAGAAGTAATAGTAGGAAAGCTCAGCTTTTACCCTCGTTGCTCAAACCCGAAACATGTTCTTGGGTTCCCACCACATTCTGACGGAACAATGATGTCTATAATCCTGCAACAGAGCTGTGTTATTGTGTTAAAAGCCTCCAAGTTGAAAAGGATAATCTTTGGTACACGGTTCCTACCACTCCAGGAGCATTGTTCATAAATCTTGGTGATTTAGGAGAGGTATATTAATGAATTAGCTGCTTAACGCTCATATCAAAATATTAAGAGATAATTTCATTTCAAAAAGGGAGCTTAATCTTTTTGGCATAATGGCATGTTAAATTTATATGGTCAACAGGCAATAAAACTTATTCCATGATATCAAATACTATGATATACAAGTATACAACTGAATGGCATGTGTGAAATTCTAACTTATAAGCAAAACTTGAGAAATATGCAGGTAATGACTAATGGTGTTTATAAGAGTCCCATGCATAGGGTGGTCACGAGTTCTTTAAGGGAGAGGTTGTCAGTGGCCGTATTCTGCCATCCTGAAAAAGATAAGGAGATCGGACCARTAAGCRAACTCGTCAATGTCCATCAGCCTCAAATGTACAAGAAATTCTACATCGATGAATTCCAACAGCTATTCTTTAAGAGTAATGTACTAGGCTGTAAAACACTTGATGAGTTCAAGCTTTAGTATGTATGGTTTAGAATTTAGATTGAGTGAAATAAGGCATAATATTAACTTTGCACAGGTGTTTTTAAGAAGAAATGTACCTGTTGAACATTAGCTAAGTATTCCTAAAGTGAATCAATCTATGTCTAAGGTTATTACCTTGGTAAAGTACCACTTGTTTCAGTTGTTTGTATCTTCAATTACTTCATTATAGTTAGATCGCAAGTTTAGCCCCAAGTCTTAAGRCTTAGGAGTGACATCATTTTTGGTGGGRGCCTGATCAAATTCTTGTTAAGACTTGAACAAATTTATCACTTTATCCTTAAGACTCAAAWATATGACATATTTTTRCTTATTTTATCTTTTTATATTTTCTATATAATAACAAAATTAATGAACATTAACAAATAAAATTTAAGTGAGTCTCAATCTCAAGTTTCAAGTTGAGTTTTGAAATTTCAARACTCAACTTGAGACTTGGTTGAGATTTTTAAAGAAAAATAAGGAAAGTCTTAACTACAARTCTTAATACTCAACTTAATGATGTCACTTTAAGACTTGGGCCTAAGCTTAARTTGATAATTGAGGCYTAAGACTATTCCATCACGCCCCCTCACATGAGAGTYCATTGGGCTTGAAATGCAAATGCAACACATGCATTCCTCATTCTCATCCACCCCTCTTTTCCAAGTGGATAATTAAGCATCAGGTATGAGGGTCTCAATAAGATGATTGTATTATTACTAGAAWGCAAATTACACTAATTTTAAATGGTAATTCCACATATGAGAGGTGGATTCCATCCCAAATATGAGATAATAAGAGGTAGACTCTCAATGTTTAGCATAAGTATAAAACACCGTTGGAAATCCATGTCTCCTCWTCTCTGTATATAAAAGAAACTAAGTGCAAGGAACCAAAGGCCTCCTAACAGATTCACATAATCTCGGAGGAAAAGGAATTAAAATGATGAYTATGTTTTACTGTTATATTGTTGATTGCTTACTTAAGTGAGTTTGTAGAGGGGTAATTTGGGTATTGTCTTAAGAGTTTGTTAGTTTGTTAGTTTGTTGGGGGGTTAGCCTCTGTTGTTGGGTGAATAAATAGAGRAATAGGCGTGAAGGTAATGATGTGAAGCTATGCCACTCGGACTCTTTCATTTACCTCACGTGACACGACTCGTGTCGGAAACTGACACCAACACTTTGACACTTCATTTTTAACTAAAAACACTACTTTTTTTTTTTCCAAAAAATAGGTGAATCCGATGGTTGGACACTAGTGTCTAATTTGACACTTCATCTGTGTCCAAGTAACATAGATGTTAAGTATTTTATTAAGCCTTTTCTAGTGGAGAGCTCCTTACCTCTCGAAAGTAAGGCAGGCTGTGTTGATATTCATCATCAATATAACTCATATCACTCTTCTATCATCTCTCTCCGTGTGTGAGTGGTCTGTTTTGCAGGGTAAGTCCACCGCCATAATTAAACAACTTATCATGGAGTCCTAGACTACCCACAAGGCCACACCACACCCACTTAGATTATAATACATCACAGCGAATCCTTATATAGAGGGTAGAAAAAACCATGACAACTTATCATGCTTCTGCAAGGCAAAGAAACTTTTGCAGTCATTAACCTAATTTTATTTTATTTAACTTCTTTTTGCACTTGAAATTGTATGCCGATCGCGCCATAATTCATCAAACCTTACTCCTCAGTCCTCATTGTGGTCATACCAAGCCAGCATGTTTAACGTGATCTAGTGCTTTACTAAAGAAGAAAAATTTATGACCACAATAATATACCAACTCTAACACTGACACTAACAAAATCTGAAATTTGATACTGCTTTTTCCACATTGTGAGAGTGACGAAATATCCAAATGATAAAGTGACTGCATTTAGAGTGTTTGATGTATAAAGTGTGACTGTGTAATTCCTCTAACCACAATCTTCGTTAATTTAAATATTTTAGTGTGTTTGGTAAGATAATGGTGTTTGACATATATATGTAATGCACCATTTTTGCTATTGTTTTATCTGTTGGCATGGCAAATAATTGATTTTTGTCCTGTATTCTTGTTCCACATGCTAAGAATCGTGGTGTTAATGTGATATTTTGTAAACAAGGTCCTTCCAAATTCCAAAGCTAGCTTTGCCTTCTAACTAATACTCCAATCATTATAGTTTTAGTTATTTTAATTTCATACTTTCGCTTCATCAATCAATTAATGTTCATCCCTAATTCATTGATTCATCGCGATTTTGGTATTGTTCTTTAATTCATGACATCTCTCCTCTCTTCTCCTCTACATATAAGGGAATCTATTCCACAGCCATTATCATGTAGCCTAGACTACCCACACCCACGCACATAGCTAATTCATGACAGGGTACCTTAGTGAAATCATGAAAAATCTTTGTATATGAGGGATAGAAAGTTAGAAACAATATGGCAAAACACCATTGTTGCAGTTATCACTCTGGTTTATTTTTTACACTTGGCACCGCCATCATTGAGCAATCCTTACTCCTTCCGACAAAAAAATATGCTTAACGTGATCTACAGCTTTACTAAAAATACTAAAAACAAAAAAATAAAAAAAATAAAAAATAAAAAAAAATCCGACAATAATTTGAATTTTACCAACTGTTACACTAACACAAACAAAATCTGAAATTTGATATTGCTTTTTCCACATTAAGTGATAGACTAAAAACTCATAAACAGTGAGTGTCCCTCAAAAACAACTAAAAACTGATATAGTGATAAGATAATGTTGGGCTAAAAAATGCACCACTAAGGTTTTCTCATCCTTGCCATTTCTTTACCTGATATAGTGATAGCATCGCAATTTATTTTGTCTTGTATTCTTGTTCTACATGCTAAGAATCTTGCTGTTAATGAATTTTTTATTTATAAATGCACCACGAAAGCCCTTCCCATTCTTGGTTCACGTTCTAACTAATACTTCAATCATTATAGTTTTATAAATTAAAAAATAAAATTATTTTATCTGGTTAATAAATAGACCTCACATAACTCTCCAAGTGCTTAAGAGTTTAAGCTGCAGCTAGTACTCCTACCACATTAACAATGGCAGAAGCTGCTCCCTTAACGAAAGCAGAATTATTATCAGGAAAGCTTGTCCAAGAGATAGCTAAGAAAAATGATCAGATACCAGCGGAATACCTTTTCAAAAATGGTTTCCCTGAAGCCATTGACGCTCCTAATTTGTGGAAGGATAATCTGCTCATTGATTTGACTCTCCTCAATTCTTACTCTACATCGGAACTCACAAAGCTCCGATCAGCTCTCTCCCAGTGGGGTTGCTTTCAGGTATGCTTTTTTCTTCCATTCTAAAACATGCATAAGTAGAGACATGAGAACAGTTAGAATGAGGATGGACATGCATGTGAATGATGCGTTTTTAAAGAGTACAATATGAGTAAATAGGGAGTCACAAGCATCAAACAGGTATAATATTTCAAACTCATACAACTTGTGTTCCTCGCTAACACTTGAATTTTTGATAGCTCGTAAATCATGGAATAGAGAATGTATTCCTTCAAGACATGATAGAAATTTCCAAGCAATTCTTTGCGCTTCCCCTAGAGGAGAAGCTCGAGTGCTCTGAAGCAAATAACATGTCCCATGGGTATGGCAGTGATGTACTACTATTTTCAGGACCTCAAGCTCTCAATTGGAATGATAGGCTGTTTCTTAAACTCTACCCTGAGCACAAAGTTAACCTCCAATGCTGGCCAAAGAAGCCTGAAAATTTCAGGTAAGTCTACAAGATCTCCTTGAATTATGGTGAATTCGTTACGAAGTTGTTTCAAGATCTATAGATTGTAATTTTTAATCATAAGATCACGAATATTGACAGACAATTGGTAGATGAGTACTCAAAAAAGCTGGCAGAAGTAAACACAATCCTATGCAAGGCAATGGAGAGGTCACTTAACTTGGAACAAAACTGCATAAAWGTTGGGAACCATGGACCAACTGTCGCAAGGTTCAATTTATATCCTTGCTGCTCATGCCCTGAACGCGTTCTTGGGACCAAAGGACATTCAGATTCCACAATGATTACATATCTCTTACCAGACAGTGAGGTTGAAGGTCTCCAAATCTTGAAAGAGGACCAATGGTACAAGGTCTCCCTCGTGCCAGGTGCACTATTTATCAACCTTGGTGACATAGGACAGGTAATATAGCTGGCTTCTCTATTTGTAAGTTTCTAGCATAGTATAAAACCAGATGACAAAGGTGAAATTCTAATATATATATCAAATATGTACAATGTAGGTAATGACTAACGGGGTGTTTAAGAGCGCCGTGCACAGGGTAGTCACCAATTCTGTGAAGGACAGGATATCAGCTGTCTCTTATACACATCTAGATGTGTATAAGAGACAGGGTGTTTAAGAGCGCCGTGCACAGGGTAGTCACCAATTCTGTGAAGGACAGGATATCAGTGGCCGTGTTCTTCACGCCAGACGACAATGAAGTTATTGAACCACTA
>SNQN01005921.1:22100-35619 GCA_008642245.1 Bassia scoparia
GGAGAGAGATCTTTTGTTTTAAAAAATAAACAAGGAGTATGTACAAACATAACATTATGTATACATACTAGCAGTCTAGCATACTACCAAAAAGGAAACAATGAATTACTTATAAGCTGGGAGTCAGGCATAATAAGTATCTTCTGATAAATGACTATCACCTTGATGATTTTAAAGAAGATTTTGCTTCCAAAAACACTGCCAGCTTTTTATGAGAAGGTTGAACTGTGTGTCAAATTTTTGTTCACAGGAAGAATTTTTAAAAATTAGGTTGGCAGCTGCCAACTTTCTTATAAACAAATTGTAGGAAGGAAGTCTGCCACAACATTGTCTTGGGATAAGAAGGTTCACTAACATTTTTTATGTCTATGCTATTTGTTTGAATGTCTATGCTTATTACTTAATGTTCGTATGTTTGGTAAATTTTTATATCTTTTGGGAGCTCCCAAAAAAATAATAAAATATAAAAATATAGACATCAAAGTGTATTATAAATGGACTCATTGTACATTTGTATAAGACATCAATTTTATCCCCAACCACAGTGTTGTGTCTATCACTTCTCCAAATTGTAGAGAGGCCTGCAATTTTTTTCCTAATTTTTTCTTAATCAAACAAAATTTCTCCTTTTTGGGCTTACATATATGGAAAACCAGCCTGTTTCTTGCCACCAATTTGCCTGATTTCTTTTTGTCTTGTATCTAAGAAAGAGATTCACCTACCTCAGAAGGCAATAATCCCACTGTCCATTCTTTTTATATTACTTAGTTTTTATGTTTTAAGCTATGTAAGCCATAGTTACAAAGATATCCCATCAAAGATAAACTTTGCAACTGTAAGAAAGAAATGAAAATAATTAAAAAAATTGGTCAGCAAGTATTGATGAAATAAGTTATTGTAATATTGGAGTTAATAACTGCTGTTGATTGTGTAAGGTCCAGACGATTTACTAATTTAGTCCTATTGCAATATATATATGTATAGGTTTATATTACAAAGGTGAAATGAGGAAAACAAATGAACAATTAACAATAAGTATTCATCTAAAATTACTATGTTACTCGAATTTTTCATTTAGCTCACGTACCGTGCGTCGACTGTGTCTCGTGTCGGACTCGACCAACCGACACTTACATTCAGTTTTTTAACTAAAGACTAACTTTTTTCAAGAAAATGATGCGAGTATCGAGCTTTGACACCAAACACTGAACAGGACATAACAACCGAGTCCAGTAACATAGAAAATTACGATATCTTTTTGGATAGATTCTTTTAGTAATTTAAAAAGAAAAAGTGACAGTCTATGACAACATTTTACCAATTATAATTTGTAAGATTGTGATCACAGTCTAAGCGACTTCTATACATGATCAATTTCATACTTGGATTAAACACAATAAATTCAATAAGTATATATTATCTATACTAATTGTAAAATATTATATATGATACCCAGCATTTTCTATTTCTATTCTAACTTGAAAATGATTTATCATTGCCTCCTCACAGCTACAAGTGATTCACACGTCAAACAGTATTAGATTATTGCAGTTTGTCATCAATTGAGGTAACTGTCCAGCAGGCAACACAGAAGGTATCTTGGGTCTGGCAGATTTTCCCCCATTTTATGATTAATTTACATGTGTGCATTTTAAATTGCTGCACAAGCCAACACAATGCATTAGCTTCTCATCCTCTGGCACTCTTCAGTCTTCAGTCTTCTAATTGCTTCCACTTCCTTAACTCACTGCATCAATTATTTGCTTCCATGATTGTAAGTCTACATGACCTGATTTTGCACGTCAGTATGTCATTCCTAGTCTTGATTCCATGAAATTACATATATGAATTAGTGTAGTATTCCACAGATTTTTTGTGACTATGTTACTTGGACTCTTGCTTTTCACTCTGTGATATTTATGGGATCCTCAACATGGGTGAGACATTAAGACGATCCTAAATCATAGAAATTTTATGCGTGAGAGTAGCCGAGTTTGCGACTTTGATCTTAGCCGGCCTTTTGTTCTAGCAAAGAACCTAGATGGCACAGGCTCCTCTTTTGGAAAAAGTCCACTATATATAATAAAGATAGGGGGTTTTTTAATAACTTTTGTCGGCTTGGGTAGTCGGATTCTAAGGCGTGGACATGTCTTTATATTTTTTGTTATGCCTTGAGCTACTCACTGTAGTTAAATTAATGACCTCTTTGGTTATTTTTTAGTTAGATTGAGGTTGGAGTTTCGTTGGTTAGGATTATGCCTTTTCTCTCCTCTCCCTCTCCTCGTCTTTTCTTTTCCAATTATTTAGTTTATATATATTTTTTAAAATTTGTAGCTACCTACAATGAGGATATAATTTCATTAATGAGTGAATTGAGGGTTTGATTTATTTTCTTGATGAGTAATTACTTTATACTATTCAATCATTAGAAGCCTTACATCAATATGAGCAAGTGAAGATACATATGAATCAAATGAAATGGAGGGATCGTTAATTCATCAACAATGATTGATTATCAAACTCATAATTAGTGTTTAACTAATGTTTAAATTTTACATTTCGAACAATTATATTTACCAGTACAAGTTAAGGCAATCATAATGGATACTGGAATACAAGAGAAAGCAGATCCGAATTAGCTAGTACAAACTTATTTTCAAGTGAGATAGCTCAGATAGTGCATTGAAAGATGATGTTAATTTTCCTTGATTTATCTGGTGTTTGGCTACAATATGTTAGTCATTAATTTTCATTACTTGTATCTAATAGTCACCAATGTTACTTACTGTAATACTAGATGAGATTTCATTGGAGTTGATGCATTTATAGATGGGATTCTTAGGAGATGGCGTTTTAGTAGGACTGTATAGGTCTTTCTGATTATGTTTATTTACTCCTTGCATCCCCAATTAGTTGTTCCTTTTATTTTAGCTTTCTCATAATTAAAAAGTAAGAATTAGTTAGAAAAATTTCACTTGCTTGGGATCAAAGCGGTCACGAGGAGATATGTTATTAAGGGGTAATAAAAGCTCGAACCGAGAAAACCAAGTGTATTTAGGTTTATAATAAAGGATGGAATGGTAGTAAGAAATAAACAAGTTAGTTGATTTCATTGGAGGAAAATAGACGATTAAAGGGAGATATATTACCATCAGTAAGGGTCATATGTGAGCGCTGCTAGTTTGGGCAATAATTATTCCATTTTCCTCTTTTTTTATTTGCAAGGAAAATTTCAATTATTTGCTTTGACTATCATTTTAACCCACTTTTTTTCTTCTTAGGCCTCGTTTGGTTGCTACTCATTTCATTGTATCAAACTTTCCATGAAATTACATTTACGACTTTGTTTGGTTAGACACAAAATTTCAAAAATGTGATGACATAAGAATTCATGGGAATTTTGGTTTCCTACAAAACATGGAAAATGATTAACCCCAATCCCACTGTGGTTTTTAATGAAAGATTCACGAGAATTGTAAATTCCATGTTGTCTACCAAAGCAAGTTTTATAAATTCCTACGGAATTTGAATTTGGGCGAAATAAAATCTCGTGGAATAGTAGTTTCATGTGGGAATTGAATTAAATTAACTGCAATAAACCAAACGAGGCATTGTTTTACCTTTTTATTACCCTTTAATTATTATTCCTCCGTTTTTTAGATGTTCCATACCATTTTTGCACTGTATTGTAAGAGTTGATTGAGTTGGATAAAATAGTTGAGATAAGTTACGTAAAAGATAAATGTGTGAATGCAATTTTTGAAAAATTGTAATTTTATAGGTGAAATAGATTGTGTAAAGTAATGAAGGGTGAACCTAGAAAGGGTAATTTATTAATGTTAAAGTAAATAAAATAGGTAACGTAAAATAGCAGATATTTTTTCTACTGTTTTTTGTAGATGTTAAACAATTTAACTGAAGACACGACATACAAGCAAGACTTCAAGTCTATAATGCTAATCAATCAACCTGATAAATAAAATTATGAGACATCTCCTTTTTAGCACTTTTTTTTTCAACGCCATGTCTACTTCAATGTATTAGTTGCTATTAGACTATGGTGGAGCTTCATGGGATTCGGAACTATTTATGATACCGCATAGACAATTGAGGTTGATGGACAATGATAGTTTCGCATATAGGTTCAAAGGAAATGATTTTTGTACTCCCCAAATCATTTCCACAACTCCTCTCCTTGCACATGAACATTGACCAATTGAGTTTAGAGGAATGTGGAAATGGTTAGAAAAGTACGGAAAACCACGTATGTCCAAATATGGCTATCCTATTTTGGGGTGGCAAAACTGTAGCCCTTCAAAAAAAGCTGCAATTTGTGCCAACCTATGCATGATGCGTGTCCACTCTTTATAGCCCATGTAGTTCCGTGATCTTTCTAACCAAAAAGTTGGAATGGAATATAATGGTATGAGAATAACCCTCTCCTAAGAAGTCGTTTGTTTCAACATAGCTGGAATGAAATATAATGGTATGAGAATAGCTCACTCTCCTAAGGGTCGTTGGTTTAAAAGGCTGGAATGGAATGGTTTTGAATAGTATCCCTAAGAGGTGTGGACAGATAATCTATTATTTTAAAAAGTTGCTCGGATTCATTAAAGTATGAATTTTTATAGTATCAATGATTTGGAAGGTATGAAATCTCAATCTTTAGGGGGATGTGGCTTTATGGGTATGATATTGAAGGGGATGAGAAACCTATGGTATGATTTCATACACAAATGACACCAATCAAACAACTATCACATTAATTATAGTATTCCATTCCATTTATTATACAAATTCATATATACGAAGTATATGGCTTTCATTCATATATAAACTGATATACTTAGTTGATCACATTTGTTTTTCTTATGGTTTGCATTCATCAAATTGTTTAAAAAGCTATAAGTGCCCTGGATATGAGAATAAATTTCATGCAATTAGCTATCCAGAATTTTGGTTTTTCGGCATTTTAAGTGCTTTGTAATACAAGTAGCTAGGAGCCTAGGATGTAGTCACAGTTTTTTAACTTCCTCCATTTTTTATTAAGAGGTTACACTTTTTTTTAGGGGTGTTTTGTTTTAGTATGTTACACTTTTTCTTTCCAACTATAGTAACTTTTTTTTGCTGCAAACTTACTCTTTAACCCTTACTTAAAAAAATTAAATCTAGATTTATATTCTAATCAACTCCTTAACTAATTAATATCTCACACATTCACTAATCTCAACCTAACCCTCAACCACACAACACCATAACAACCACCAAAACACAGCCACTAGACAAAATGCACCACAGTCGCACAACCCTAGCCGCACCACCCAAACGAAACAACCCTAAAATCTCGTTCGAAATTTGCTTAAAATCTGTTCGAAATTGATGAAATCTGTGCAAAATTGCTTCAATTGTTTCGAAACGTCTTGAAATTGTTCGAAATTGCTTGAACTTGTTTGAAATCGATCTGAAATTGAATCAAAAAATGCTTGAATTTGTTCGACTTAGTAGTAAGTCCGATGTGTTTGCTTGTTTAGAGTGGTTTGCGGTGGTCGCCGTGCTGTTTTAGGGTGGTTTTGCCGGTGGTGTCCGTTGTGTGTTCTTTGTAGTTGTGAGGACGGTGAATGCTTGGGGTGGTGGTGGGATGATGGTGGTGGTTGCCGCGATGCATAGATCGTTACTAGTTGGGTTGTTTAGTGGTTAGTTAGCTCTTGGGTTAGTTTTAGTTAATGACCAATAGCCCCTAATTAAATTTCTTTAAATGATAATTAACCGTTATATTTTGACCCAATAAAAAAGTGTAGACATCTAAAACAATGAAGAGAAGTATTTTCTTTTTTATTTTTTTATTTTTTATATTTTTTTATGATCTGAATGGCTCTACGTAATGCTTTACTGCTATTATTTGAAAAACGAATGCAGTATAAATTAATCAAGTTAGTTAGGTTTACAACACAAAGATTTGTGAAAGGACACCTTTTTCCCTCTTTGTTGGAGTGAGGTTCATAGACGTGCACATTTTATTGGAATGATTAAGAGGAGAGGTAATCATCGGTATATATAATATATATGATATATATATATATATATAATTATATATATATATATAAATTTATGGCACTGTTGCTTTACTGTGACTCTTTTTTCAATATCAATGTTGCTATTGTTTTATTGTTGAGTTATACTACAGGCTAGATTTGCTTATAAGTTTTAGATTTTATTTTCATAGTTTAGTTTAGTTAGTTGAAGAGGCTTTCTGTTGTACTAGACTTGCCAGATCATAAGTTTGTTATGAGATCTAATTCTGACTGCTTACAAGTTGATCAAACTCTTGCCTTGTAATAATTTAAGGGCTTTAATGGGCTCATTTCAATAATGCTACGAGTTTTTTGCAAATGACTACCAATGAATTCTCTCAATATTTAATCCCTCTCGATACAATTTTTCATTGCAATAACATTCATTCTTTCTCTTACATTCTGTTATTCATCAGCTAACATTTTCAATACTGTACCCATTGTTGGTGATTGACTGCATTTCATGTTGCGCTGTTTGATAAATAACTGCTTAAACATGGTAGAGCAAGAGCTTGGCAGTTTTCTGAATCAATTATCTCATTGGTTGATCATCAGAGTTGCTATGCTTATTTTGGTATGATTTTCAGTTAGTGTTTCTGGGTTTTGAAGTTCTTCCTTGATTGTTCTTTCTGGGTTTGAAAGTTCTTCTTCGATTGATGTAGTTCTTCCTGCTGGCAGCAAGTGTAGTTTGGTTTTTAAGTTGTTATTTGATCTTCTTGTGTCTCACTTTTCATGCCATAGATTGGAGTGGTTACGATAGTGTTTGAATGATGTTTGGTTTCCTCGAAGTTTTGTGATCCTTGCTGCTCTTTAGTTGCTATATAATTGTCCGACCTTGTGCCCATTTGTTTTTCCTTTACCTTGTTTTTCCCTGTTTCAGTCTCTCTTCTTCTTCCTTCATCAAACCCATTTTTTTTTCTTCTAAAGCCATGGCTGAAGCACAAGAACCCCACAAGAAGAATACAAACCCAAGCAACAGTCTATCTACAATACATCCTTCAGATACCTGCTGCATCATCTTTTTGTTCTGACAAGTTTGAGGGTACTTCGGGGTTTTAGACCACCTGGAAAGTCTTACTAATGATCAAGTGGTCCTCACCACTAAGATGGATGATAAATGAATGTAGTTTTGTTAGAGAATGAGGTCTTTACCCAAACTGATGATGAATGATGCTCCTACAGCTAGCATGGACTAGATGCAATGATATGGTTAGGAGTTGGATTCTGAAGTCCTTGTGGTACTGTGATTGCCATCAAGGACATAAATGAACATATGCAGGCTCAAGTTGTGGGTCTTAAGTATTTCAAAATTGCTCATGATATGTGGAAAGAACCTCGAAGAGAGGTATATGGTCAAACCTCTAACACCCAGTTAACTTCTATTCAAGAATCAATAGCTCAAGCTACAGCAAGATAATGATAATGTTGCATGAATTTTTTGCCAAATTAAAGTTCTGTGGGATGACTCGATGATGGTCTGTCCTATGCCATCTTGTGAATGTGGTAGATGTATTTGTAATCTTACTGCCAAGTTTTGAAGATTTTGCAAGATCAAAGGTTGATGCAGTTTCTTATGAAGCTGAAGGAGGAATATAGGCAGACAAGGAGTAACATCATAATGATGCTCCTTTACCACCAATTTCACAAGCTTACAAGATAGTGCTGCAAGAAGAGCACATACCAATCAGTCATTTGAAGGGGTACTGCAGAGCCTATGCTTTGTTGCTGATAGGAGAGAACTTATGAGAACAGGGGGTGGCTTCACTCAAGGAAGGGGAGGTCAATATCAATAATAGAGGAGGTTTTTACTCAAGGTAGAGGAGGCTTCAAGAGAATATAACCATTTATTGTGACCAATTGTCATTATCAGGACATACAGTTGATAAGTGTTGGAATTACATGGGTATCCCAAGAGCATCATAAGTTCAATAAATCCACAGAAAGGTCTGCCAATTGTGTTCACAGGTGATAGTGCTGAAACATGAGTTTGGACAAAGGGAGGAAGAAATGGTGCATGCAAGTTTCACTAGGATCAATATTCTAAGATCTTTGAGTCTCATTGATAGACTGGTTCAGGCATCTCAAAGCAAATCAGTTGATGCAGTGCAGTCTCATTCTGCTCTCCTTGCTGGTAAGGTTTGCCTGTATTCACATTATGATAATAGTTGGATAGTGGATAGTGGTGCAACAGATCATTTTTGCTTGACTTGAATTATTTGCTTCTTATGAGACAATGCCTGAACAAGATAGTTTCATTATATCCAGTAGTGGAAAGGAAGGTCAAGGTGACACATGTTGGGTAAGTTAATTTGATGATACTATAACCACTGCATGATGTTCTATATGTCCCTGAATTTCATTTTAATTTGATATCTGTTAATAAAGATTTTGTTCTAGAATATGCAGTGTGAAGCCATTTGATAACACAAGCTGTTTCTTACAGGGCCACCTATCCAAGAGGATAGTTCTTGTTAGTCTGAGATCTGGACTCTATTATGCTAATGCAAGCAATTCCAAAGACCATACTTCTTCAATTCAATCAGCCATCTCAGCTAATGCAGCATCCACAACTTCCAAGTCAAATTTGATTCAAGCCAAACTCTGGCATCTTAGGTTAGGGCATATTCCCCTTTCTAAACTTTCTTTTTATTTTTCCTGAATTTCAGAAGAATTTCCTTGTAATGATAGCATATGTCAGATCTGTCCTAAGGCAAGACAAACTAGACAACTTTTCCCTATTAGTTGAAAATAAAGAGTACAAGGGCTTTTCAACTTCTTCATGTTAGATGTTTGGGGACGCTATAAGCATGTAACTACTAAAGGTTGTTACTTTTTTCATTACTATACGTGGATGATTTCACCAGTCCACCAGATTTACCTGGGTTCATTTTGTTTGAAATTCAAAACAGATTGTGTTCCATATCCTTAGCAATTTTCTTTGGCTTATATTGAGATCAATTTTCTGCTGTCTGTCCATCGTTATAGAACTGACAATGCAAAAGAACTTTGTGAAGGACCTATTAAAGATTTGTATTATAAGAGAAGGCATTTCACATCAACTAGCTGTCCTGACACCCACAACAGAATGGTGTGGTTGAAAGGAAAGCACAAGCATTGGCTAGAAACAGCAGACCAGGGCCTTGTTTTTTCAAGCTAATTTACCAACTTTATATTGGGTGTGATTCTCTTCTTTGTGCTACTTATTTGATAAAAGAATGCCTCTTATCAGTTCTGCATCATAAAACTCCTTATGAATTGCTTTTCAAACACACCTAAATATGATCAATATCAAACTTTGGATGCCTTTGTTTTGTGTCTACTTCCAAGGTAATATAGATCAAATTTGATTCAAGGGCAGAAGCCTGTGTTTCTTAGGGTATTCAGCTACCAAAAAGGTACAAGGTTTTTAAAGCCTAGAAAAACAGAAACTTATGTTGGCAGGGATGTTATTTTCCATGAGAGAACATTTTCCTTTCCATTACAATCAACAAGGCCTCTGCTAAATTCAAAACTTTCCAATTTTTCCAACCATCAGATACACAAGAAAATATTTTTATTGATCCTTTTCCTGATCCTTCTCCTGTACATGCTCCTTGCCTCTGTCAATTCTAAATGATCCTCCTGTTACCACTACTCTCTTATCTTTTCTCAGGAAAATTCTGCCACCCGCAAAGTGACACAAACATACAAACCAACATCATGATCCTCCTGTTGTATTCTCAAAGACATTCTACAAGAAATGTCCAGCCTCCTTATCTCAAGGATTACATTTGTCATACAGCTATCAAACAACAATTACAAACACTGGTGCAATCTAGTAAAAATTTGAGGCTTTACCTGCTATTAGACAATCTAATATATTAACAGTATCAGATATAGTTGAGCCTGAGTCTTATAAACAGGCTATAAAGGATGACAGATGGTTGGATGCTATAACAAAGAAATCCTTGCTCTCAAGGAAATGGGACTTGGACTGAGGTTGATTTACTGCTGGAAAAAGGTAGTTGGAAGTAAATGGGTCTACAAGATTAAATGCAAATCAGATGGTTCTATTGAAAGGTTTAAGGCAAGATTAGTTGCAAAGGGTTTATACTCAATACTAGGGGTTGGTTATGATGAAACTTTCTCTCCAGTAGTTTAAAATGTCCACAATTAGAAGTGTTATTGCAGTTGCAGTTATGAGAGGATGGGATTTAATTTCAGTTGGATATAAATAATGTCTTTCTTCATGGAGACTCAATGAAGAGGTGTATATCGAGAATGCAGAGGTGGTACCTAATCCCACTAACAAAGTTTGCAGACTTCACAAATCTATATATGGTTAAACAAAGCCTCAAGGCAATGGTTTTCCAAGCTTCAGAATGAGCTCTTACTGCAAGGATTCAAACAGTCAAAGAATGACTATTCTTTATTTACTCAATCAAAAGGCAGTTCTTTTACAGTGGTTGGGCAGTTGTAATGTAGATGATATTATTGTGACAGGAGAATGGCAGTTATTTCCAACTCAAGCAACATTTCAATGACATTTTCAGCATCAAAGACCTTGGGCAAGTTGAATATTTTTCTTGGGATGGAAGTTTCTTATGTTCCAGATGGGGTTTGTATTATTCTAAAGGAAGTATAACTAAGGAACTACTTACTGCGCCGGTCTGTGTTTAGACTTCATTTAAAGCAGCTGTCACCATCTTCCAAATCCTCACACATTTACGAGAGCTCAATGCTACTGAAGGAATTTTCTGAGGATGCAATACAAGAAGCCAATGGGGGTTTGGGGAAATTGAATTTCCGTCACAACATACACAACAAGCAGATCTAGAACATATAACTGTGCAACATTTGAGTCACTTCATGCGCACCCAAGAGATCCACATCATTCAGCTCTATCCACACTCTGTGGCATGGTTGCTCATATGTATTCACGACAAGCATTTTGATGAAGCCGAGAAATCCAATTTGGTTCTCAGGCCTTTTCAATGTCATCGATTGGGGATCTTGTCAAGATTCAAGAAGGTCAGTCTCAGGACTATGTCCTAAAAACTGAACTCACCTGTCCTTCTGGAAATCAAGAGGCAAGCACAGTTTCTAGGTCTCCTCTGAGGCTGAATATAAGCGCCCAATGCAAATGCTGCTTCTGAAGTTCGACACCTTAGTCAAGTAATGGCCAGATCTCGGGGTCACCATAATTTGCAACCATGTCCTTCCACATTTATTAGTGAAATCAGTTCATGCAATTTATATTGCAAAGACTCCTGTTCTTTCCAATGAATAAGGACTAAGCTACATGCTATAGTTTGCCACTTTACAAGGGAGACAGGTATTGGAGGTTGTCCGCTAACCTCTTGCCTTATCTACAAACTTGCCTGATGTGCTTACTAATACCTTACCCTCTCAACAGTTCTACAAGTTGGTTGATCCAACTCTTGGCATGCTACTCCTGCCAAGATTGGGGGGGGGGGGGGCGGAGCAGGGGAAGAACCCAGAACCCACCAACAACAAACAACCCCACGCACGCGGGGAAGGGCAGTGGGGGGGTGAGTATACTACAGGCTAGATTAGTTATAAGTTAGTTATTTCACTTAGTTAGTTATAACTATTCTGTTAGTAACTAACCTGTGCCGAGCTCATAAGTTTGTTGATTAAATGAACTTTACATCGTTGATCAACTCTTGCCACTTGCTATATTCCTAAGGGCTTAATGCTCTTTCCATTAATGTACGTTTTTTGCATGATACAATGAATTCTCTCAATATTATTTACTCCTCTCATACAATTTCTTTCATTGCAAATAAATTCATTCTTTCTCTTACATTCTGTCAGTATTGCATAGACATTTTCATACTCAACCATTGTTTTTCTGCTATAATTTAGCTGTTGATCATCAAACTAACTTTATAGTCCAAATTGAGTCCTGTAATCCATCATTCACAGCTATGTTCAGATGATCTCAGGATCGATCATGAACATATAGTTAGATTGATGGTTCATATATGTAGAAGTGGCGACCGCCTCTTTCAGGAGGAACTAAGAGGATTTATTAGGTGAGATCCCATGAAGACTATGAGAGATTTTTTGAAGTTATTTATACTCGAACGAAATTATTATTCTGGTGTAACATTGAGACAAAGTCAACAAATTTTAGAAATTTATTTTTTATCAACTTGATCAAGAGAAGCAACTTTCTTTCAACCCATTGATAATAATAATTGCAAGGTCAATTTCTTGAGAAGCAAGGTACTAAACTAGTACGCTTCCATGTCTTGAACCCATTGATGCTAAACTCTCTAGGAACTTCACCATATACTCAGAGAAAGAATGAACTTTTTTAGAGTGTGAGGTTGACCAGCACTAACGCAATTCACTAAATTCTGATAGCTAATTGCATGAAATTATTCTCATATCCAGGGCACTTATAGCTTTTAAACAATTTATGAATGCAAACCATAAGAAAAACAAATGTGATCAACTAAGGTATATCAGTTTATATATGAATGAAGCCATATACTTCGTATATATGAATTTGTATAATAAAATGGAATGGAATACTATTAATGATGTGATAGTTGTTTGATTGGTGTCATTTGTGTATGAAATGTCATACCCAATAGGTTCTCATCCCCTTCAATATCATACCCATAAAGCCACAATCCCCCTAAAGATTGAGATTTCATACCTTCAAATCATTGATACTATAGAAATTCATACCTTTAATGAATCGAGCAACTTTTTAAAAAATAATAGATTATCTGTCAACACCCTTAGGGATACTATTCTCAAACCATTCCATTCCAACCTTTTAAACCAAACGACCCCTTAGGAGAGTGACTATTTTCATACCATTATATTTCATTCCAGCATGTTGAACCAAACGACTTCTTAAGAGAGTGGCTATTCTCATACCATTATATTCCATTCCAACCTTTTGGTAGAAAGGTCACGACTAATGGGGCTATAAAGAGTGACACGCATCATGCATAGGGTTGGCACAAATTGCAGCTTTTTTTGAAGGGCTACATTTTGCCACTCCGAAGAGGATAGCATATTTGGACATACGTGGTGTTTCCGTACTTTTCTAACCATTTCCACATTCCTCTAACTGGTCAATGTTCATGTACAAGGGAGAGGAGTGTGGAAATGATTTGGGAAGTACAAAAATCATTTTCCTTTGGATTTATATGCGAAAACTATCATTGTCCATCAACCTTAATTGTCTATGGGTATCAATAAATAGTTTCCGAATCCATGAGCTCCACCATAGTCCAGTAGCAACCTAATACATTGAAGTAGACATGGCGTTTGAAAAAAAAAGTGTAAAAAGGAGATGTCTCATAATTCTATTTATCAGGTTGATTGATTAGCATTATAGACTTGAAGTCTTGCTTGTATGTGTCTTCAGTAATTGTTTAACATCTACAAAAACAGTAGAAAAAATATCTGCTATTTTACTTTAC
>SNQN01005922.1:0-24203 GCA_008642245.1 Bassia scoparia
ATAAAAGAAGATATTATTAGAATCAACATGTAAAACAGTGCCTAAAATGCAGAATTTCTCATGCCACATCCTGATTAAGCGGTTATCACCAATATGAGTCCAGCCTTCTCCTCTAGCTAAATATACTACAAAGGTTAACCATAACAAGACAAAATGAACCGTAATATAACTAATGAAACTTCACAAGTATCAATCGATGCGAACCTCATCCTCTACCCCACACACTATATTTTAGCAATAAAATCACACAAGGTAGTTTGTAAAAATGAACACGAACGAATCCCGCCCGCTCTGACTGCTATTAAGACTAAAGAAAACAATCGCTTAGTTATGCTAAAACAGCAAGCCGCAATGAATCTTGTCGCCTGAATCTGCTATATACCAAAATCAGAAGGCGAATCGTAGTATGGCCATGGCATAAAATAAAGAAAGAAATGAAAAAGAATCGTGAAACACAAAAAACCCATGAAACATGAAAATGCACCACTAAGCTAAACATCAATCGCTTCAACATATCAATATGATTCTTTCGCAGCTCATTTTAGACCCCAGTTGAGAATCAGCCTTTAACGTTACTACCATGAAACGACCTAACAACAGCCTGACGTTCTCTTACACCATTGTTTTATCATTACAAACTCATCCAACCAACCCCTCCCCACCCCACCACACTTAAAGAAAGGGAGACGAATTATGGTGAGCTAATTCGCAGAATCTCAAGCCTTTGTTGTATCGTCTTGTGTGATCGGAAGCCAGAATCGATGGCTTGAACTAAAAACGAATGCTGTAATGTGTTTAAGAGTAATTTAGAGCAATGATGAGAAGAAGAAGATCAGACCATCGCCTAAGTGGGTGCCCACGAACTAGACACACAAGCAAGTGATTCAAGACGGCCGCGGGCAAACGATAGCGAAGCAGGAAACCCTGCGATATATCGGCACAGGTAGCGAGGAAGCGTTAATACCGCTGCCTTCCTGCGTATATACGCTCATATGTAGCGAATATACGCTGCTTAACTTTCCATAAAATTTTGGCAATTCTAGCTTGCGTACTATACGCGCATGGTGGCTATATACCTCTCTGACCAACTGATTAGTGCCAGTCTATTAGCTATATCCATGTGACCTCCATTTGCAGTATACAATTTCCAAAATCGGAAAATCAAATTACGGGATAAATCTTTGCATATGTCCGCATATATTTCCAAGATAAACGGAATTCACTAAAAATGCGCATCCTTTTGCAGAAAGTTACGTTATAGAACAATATCACGTCACGATTTTCTAATTATTCATCTGATTCTGCCGTATTCGCGTATTTTAAAGATGCAAATAATTCATAGTATAATCATGAAAAATCAAGAAACAATAATTAAAAATCTATGGCGGATCAGAAAAATCGGTGACGAAACAATCATAACTCATGATAAAAAAAGCAGAAATCGCTAGTCGATATTGATGTTGAAAACCTTTGAGAACTTAAGAAAACGAGAAGAAAAATATCTTTGTCATTATTTGAATCCTATTGCTCGATTAGTTCCGAGTCGACCTACGATTTCAACTTTTGTGAGTTCAAAAGCCATCTTTTGCTGACTCCGAAACAAACGCGAGACGCGGAATATGTTTCATCATGATTACTCATACTTGGGAGACATTTTCACGTTGTTCCTACTAAGTGCCTAATGGGCATTCATGTATCCAAGGCTCTAACTTTCTCTTGCAGTACTGCGATAACTGGTTCGTGAATAATGAATTTGGGAAACCAGATATTCGAGTAAACAATATCAACGTGATAGCAATTAAAGAGAACAACTACCTCCTGTTTCTGAGTCCTATACGTGGTAGAGAGGCATAAAAGAACATAGTGTCGATCGAAGGGAAAGCAACCAGACCATTACATAGTCTGTTGGTGGCAAATTGAGAATTCGCTACTGCAAATATTGAGCTAGCTGAACGAGAGTTATCGTGATTTGCTTTGAAGTATCATTCCATGGATGAAACAAGGTGCACTTCTTCTATGCATGAGAGAAAGCAAAGTGGCAAAACAAAAGGTAATTATATTTGCTCTACATCATCTCTTGCCTACTTGTTATTTCTATTTCCTACTGTGTGTCCTTATAAAATACTTTTGGATGTTATTAAGAACCTCTTTTCCTAAGTAAACTGAGAATTATGGAAATAGATCTCCTGAAGAAAAAACACTAATAAAAAACATTGGATATCAAGCATACAATAAACTTTGCTCTCGGTTGTTGTGATCACTTCTTTTAATTTTTCAAAAACAACTGTTACCGTGAGCAACAGAGTCTCTTAGTTATGTCGTCCCATCAATTGCCTGATTAAATAGTGTAATTATATCACGAAATACCTGGGAAAAAAAAGAGAGAGTTACAAAACATGATAAAACTGTACAAATAAATATATTAGAGCATGAATTATAGTTCAGACCTGATCTGAAACAGAATAGGTTTCACGCAAAAATAGTGATACGATGAAAGGCTAACATTTACCATAAAGTAACATAATTTCATGAGTTCACACTTACAGGTTGTCTTCCTCAATCATAGAATCTTATGAGGTAAAATTCTTGCAACGAATAGTTTACAGCAAAAAATAAGACAAATAACCACAGAAAATTATAAACTACAGCATTAGTGGAAAGTATTAGTTGAAATTAACTGCAGCACAAAATTCCCCACCACCAGCCCTCTCTTCTCCCAAGCAGCCTCAACCGCTGCATCTCTCCCCACTGCCACCACACTACAGCAGCTTGAGTGAATCATAATCTGAAAATTGGGAAACAAAGGTACTGATATCTCCCAAGCTTGAGTAGAAACAAAGGTACTGAAAGAAAAATGAGCCAAAGAAGTGAATCGGTGCAGTGGTGGTGTGGGAGAGCTGTTGCGGTGTGACAGTTGTGGAGAGGGATGCAACGGTTGGGTCAGTGGGTCAACGAGCCTGCTAGGAGGGAGGTGAGAGGGGGAAAGTGTGGGTTGGTCAGTAAGGTAACCATCCAAAATATATAAAATGCAACGGTTGGATCAGTGGGGTAACCATCCAAAATATATAAAATGCAACGGTTGGATCAGTGGGGTAACCATCCAAAATATATACAGTATTAATCAAGGAGGAATCCCATCAAAGAGCATAAAATTGCAGGTCATGTCATAGTTAACGATGAACGAAAAAAACCTTAAGATTTGCACAAAATTCTACCAAAATAACATTATATATAGAAGATCCTAACAATGAGAAAGAAAAGAATGATACTAGCCTTACCCCTTCAATTGGAATTTCCGTTGCCCGGTAAGATCTTATTATGTTTGGTAAGATCTTAGCTAGTGGTTATGCACTTTGTATTTGTGTATATACCATTGCCTTATTATATTTATTGTGGTTACAATTGTTGTGTGTGGTGCTGGTTAGTGCGGCCACCAAAGTAAAATTACTAGCTTAAGTCTTTGAGTTGTTCCTCCACTATATAAATTTAAGTTGATTATAAAATGTGATTTAGATTCTCAAATTTTCATATTTTGACCTTATATTATTTTTTACAAGGTACACAATGATGCTTGTGATGATGGGGAAAATGGTAAGACTGGAGATGCTCCACAAAAATCGTCAGAATGAGCTTTGAGTACTAAAATCAAGCAAGCTTAACTTCAATCGTCAGAATGACGCTTGTTATTTATTTTCGTAGTTGAACTTCTTTTGAAAACTTACCTTATGGAACAAATTTGTTCTAGCTGTTGATTAATATCGTACAACACTTGTTAGATATACGTTGACGTATTGATGAATATATTTTATTWATAATATATATAATATAATTTAGTATATATATATTTACGTTGTTTATTATCTTATTTTAATTATCGTTTCCCCTTGTTGGTTATTATAGTTGTATGTAGTAAGTTATAAAAAAATCGACGATGAAAAAAGGGGATGAGGCTAAACTCGAAAATGCTATATCGACCCATTACAAAAAAAAAAAAAACGTTGACAGTTCATCATTTTTTGGAGTCTGAAATTGTGTTGAAAATCTCAACACTTTTTGTGCCTAAAATGTGTTGAAATCTCAACACTTCTTCGGTCAAAATGTGTTGAAATTTTGACACTTTTTGGTGTTGAAAGTCTCAATAAATTTTGTGCCTTCAAAGTGTTGAAAATCTCAACACTTTGCCTTCAAATGTGTGAAAATCTCAACACTTTTTTGTGTCAAAAAATGTGCCGAAAGTCTCAGCACTTTATAAAAAAGTGTTGAGATTTTCAACAAAAAAAAGTGCCGAAAGTCTCAAACACTTTATAAAAAAAAGTGTAAGATTTACAACAAAAAAAAAGTGCCCATACTGGTGAAATTAGTCACACCCAAATTTAGACACTATTGCTATATGTTGAGAATTAATTTCTCAACACTTTAAGGTGAGAAAATGGCCTAAAAAGTGTTGAAAAACGACTATTTTTGTAGTAGTGTGGTTTAATCAATTTTCAACTATTTCTGGTGAGAGCTTAAGGGGACTTGGGTTTGAGCAATTTTTGGTAGTGTTGGATGACTTGAGAAATGCTTCCAACCAATTTGTTAAACTAAGATCACAATTACCCTTATTATTGAACTTGAGATTACCACTATGATTGGCATATCTATCTATTATATAGTTGGGCATACTAGTATGCCTAAGTGTTTGGGAATTTTATTATTTCAAAACCCTTGCTTATTTCAAGTTTACTTCTAGCTTAGCTTTCAAACCGAAATTTTTAATTTTAAATCACCCAAACGTAGTTTAATTGCATAAGTGCTTGATCTAGGCTTCCTTGCGGATCGACCCTTGACTTGCTGCTACACTTGTGTAGTGTTAGGTTTATGTTTATAAATTTTGTTTGATAGCCTCCGCCTCGATTTATTTGAAAGACCCTTGGGGGAGTGCCCATCTTAACTCCTCCTAACTACTTAGATTAAGGAACCATGTGAATAGGGGTCGGATTCTAGGGATGTTACTAGTTTCACGACTTTTGTGCCTAAACCAAACTTGTGACTAAGCTATGAGAATAGGTCTTGGATTGCAAGTGAGGTTCTCCTAAGTAGCTTGATAGAGTGGTTAGGACCTTAGAAAGTCTCCCCTTGTCGACTGATTCTTGTTTGTTGCCTCATTGCTTGTATACGGTTATTGCATGTGTGTTTTGTGTGGACAAACTCAAACTCTGGTGCTTTAGGTCTTATGTTAATCCCATTGTTTAGTTAATTGTTATCGTGACAGTCCCTTTGGCTTTTGTTTTGCTTAGCTTTTAGGATAGATCAAAGACCGGAGGTAAACGTAATTCACGTGGGTTTGACCCTTCTTGCCCTATTGCTTAGTTAGTAAGACAGGGATACGATAATTCTCTTTGGCAGCCTTGACGACAGGCTATCAGAGCAACATCTTCCTTTACCTAATTTCTTTCCTATCCCAATTTTTGTTCTTCAATCTTAAACGATGCATAGTGAATCCTATTAGCCCTAGTTTTTAAATTATCAATTTTTATTCATTTATATCTTTTGCGTTCCAGTTAGATTAACATGAATTATGTTCAAATTGTGACTGTAACTTTCCTTCGACAATTGTTCGACCCTACATGCCCAACTATACTAGTTAGGTGAATTAGGAATTATTTTTCGTAGTGAAACGCCATATCAAGATCTCCTCTCCTATTGATGATTCATTTCCTGATAATGATTTGGTTGTAGTCACATCACAGACTCTGTGGTTTACGGATTATGCTAACTTTCTTGTAGGCGGCACTTTGGCTCTTGATTTGTCCTACCAACAAAAGAAAAGGTTATTCCATTATGTTAKTTATTATTTTTGGATGATCGTTGTCTTTTTCATGAGTGTGCAAATTGACTTTATCGTAGGTGCATTCCTGAGTGGGAGGTCCATAGTATCCTTTAGCATTGTCACAACTTACCCTATGGGGAACATCATGATCCTAATAAAACCTTTCGYAAGTTGAATGAGTCCAGTTTCTKTTAGCCTATGATGTTCAAGGATGCTCAATCATTTGTTATGTCATATGATGCTTGCCAGAGGATCAACAATATTTCGAGGCGGCATGAGATGCCCCAAACTGGTATTCTGAAGGTTGAAATCTTTGATGTTTGGCATGTCGATTATATGGGATCTTTTCCATATTCTAATGGGAATTGCTGCATCTTGGTCGCTATTGATTATGTCTCTAACTAGTTGAAAGCCATTGCACCTCCCACCAATTTCCATCTCTAACTAGGTGGTCATTATGCTTCTTAGCAAGATCATATTTTTGAGATTTTGGGTTCCAAGAGCTCTCACTATTGATGGTGGTTCACACTTTCGTGAACGAAAGTTGGATTCTCTTCTCAAGAAATATGACGTTTATCATCGTACTAGACTTGCATATTAGCCTCAAACGAGTGGTTAAGTCGAGGATTCTAAACGCAAAATCAAATCTATATTAGAAAAGGTGGTTGAAATAATATGAAAGATTGGAGCATGAAGTTCTATAACATCCTTTGGGCCTATAGAATAGCTTTTAAGACACCAATTGGCACTTCCCCATATTTGAAGTGCACGCATTGAGTCGGTTAGCTATTAAACTTGGTCGTCTAGTTTTCGGATTTTTTCTTTGACAGAGTCCATGTTGTTGTGTTAAGGTGATGGGCTTGATGATGTTAGAAGTTAGAAAAGGTTGGGCTTGGAAGGTTGGATTGGTCTTAGAGGGATGGATTAGGCTTAGAAGGATAGATTGGTCTTGGAAAGATGAATTGGGCTTCGAAGGATGAATTGGGCTTGGGGCTTAAATAGACAATTTTTAGGGCCGAGCAAGGGCTATGTTGACAACTTCACCTGTTTTAGAWAGAATTAGACCCTTAGTGAATTTCCTAGGTCTCTAGAGAATGCGAATGCGAATGCATGTCCTAATTTCATGGCAAACTTTCCTAGAATGCATGTATGATGAATGCAAGGCACCCTTCCTATTTTTTATGTTTTTTTTTAAATGAAAACTTTTTAATTTTTTTTGTTTTTTTTTGGAAAGGGCACCGATTGACATGAAAATGTATGATTTGCAAGTGTGATTGGGATTGTGTGATATGGACTAAAAGATGACCATGGACTATATGAAAGTGACTATGAATGTGGGTCAAGAACGATGACTACGGCCAATACATATACAACATGACTACAACTCGACTATGGTTGGTTTATTTAAATGGTAAAGGTCCCATGCCTAAAAGTAGAGCTTRGTCCAAATTTCACCACTAACATTAGCAATGTTTGGACAAGTTACCTCTTATGTACGCATCAAGTAACATGTGCACACGCGACATKGCCCGGATAGGAGTTGCCTTATCCATATGATCAATTAACCATATGCACCAAAGTAGTTTCCTCCCTTAAGGCCATCTCGAGTATAAAACACACCCATATGAGACCAAGGATCCTAAGGCGTGACCCTTTTCKAAAGGCCACATGCAATATGCACAATTCAATGAAAAAGAACGTTGGAATTACGAGAGTTTCAAGTCTCTTCACTTCACTTGGCCTAACGGTGATTATCCCCAGCGAAGTCACCATTTTGTAGGCGTGTGCCCTCATCGGGCCTACGTCCTACGTCGACTTCGTTCGTGGGGTTGAGCGGCGTTGGGATAGTGTTATCGAGTAGGGGATCGCCACTGTGCCTATACAGGTTAATCACGGATGCTTGAAACATTGGTGCCAAGTGAATGGCCCACTATTTGATGAAGTAACCAGTTCATGGGTTCAGGGAAATGGTACAAAAAAAATATTTGATCAATCCGCCCGCATGTAGCGACCTCTACTCGGTCTCATTGTAATTTCATTCGGTCAAATCCATTAAAAACACATCAGCTTAGCAATTTTATCCTTMGGAAGCGCTCTAGCCTTAGAAATCTATTAAAGAAAGTGAGTTCTATTATGAAAATATCACTACCTAGCCTAATTGTTGTGACCACTTCAAATTAATCAAATTAATAAGGTGCTTAAAATCAGTTTGTTCATGATTAATCTGAATTTAATGTGATTCAACGAACAATTTCAATTCTTATTTAAGCAATCAAAAAGCATCTCATGCATAAACAATGTCAAAATACATATGAGATAATGGTTAGTATGCAATAATAGAAAACTCAAATATATAACTCAGATCAATCTTTCCTTTCTTCTCTATCAATCACAAGAGAAAACAAAGGTTAGTTTATCAAAACTTTGCTTCGACTTGAATCGCTTATCACAACAAAAGAGATTGTTAGCATTGACAATTATGATTAAAAAATTGCGATAAAGCAAAAACGATTGAAAACCAATTAATTTACATGATTGAAATTCAAAAGCGCAATCATAATATTAATCAAAATTAAGAATAAAAAGAAAAAGAGAAAGTTTAGTTGACGAGCCTCAGAATTTGTAACTAGATTCACAAAAAAAACGACTCCGAAAGTAGCGATGGATTTGAGAACCTTGGATTTTGTGAGTGATTAGTGAGAGTTTTTTTTATAGCTTTGAATTGCACTTCTTATGATGATTTTAGCTGATGTTTAAATAAGCACCGAAAGCATGTATTTATAGGCATTTTTGGGAAGGCTAAGAAAGCAAAGACTAATTCTATCTATCTTTTTTCTGATATCTTTAGGAATTTTTGCATCTATATCTTTTGGATCTAATCTGTTATCCTAAATAACCTCTATCCACTTTTGGATAAACTTGGTGGACAAGATTAAACTTCTATAATATTCCGGATCATTTCCACGTTATCAGGATTTATCTAAGAATTTTGAATTCATTTATTTTCGAAAATCATTTTATAAAACTTTTACAAATCATAAAAAAATCAATGAAAATTCAGAGAAATAATCTTAAAATATTGGCGAACTCAGAAATGACATATAGAAAATATTCAAAAAATCCTAAAAATAAAGAAAAAAAGTCTAAAAATAGAAAATATATAAAAAAAATACTTTCTGTCTATTATTGGGTTCTCGGCTTATGATTTCAAACTCAACTTTAATTCAACTTGCAAAAATGGATGTGGTTTATAGATTTTGTCTCAACTTTAGAAATCAAATCTATTTCCAAATGTCGTACTTATCCTCATCGGCTATTCAATTTGGGGATACATTTTTTGGTGTCTACATTTCCCTATATATGCCCCTGTTGTTGAAATTTTTGACACTTGTGATTATTGAGACTGGTCATTGTAGTCTCTTGATTTCTTTTTCCAATTCTTGGTAATTTTGAAACTTAAGTTTCCTAGTCTTATCACTATCATTTGGAACAAGGAAGAGTTTAACAAGTAAGTATTTCATCGTATTATTTCCTACTTGTGTGATTAGTTTCTAGTGTGTCACTAATCACAATCTTGGCTTGGTACTGGTCTTGTTAGTTGTATATTTGCTTGGTGAGCATGATAGATGACCCTCACTTGTTAGGAGCCATGCTACATAGAGCTTAGATGAAAAAAATTTCCACTTGATCCCTTATTTTGAGCCTTACCTTTTCGTTCATGATTAATCATATTACAAACCCTATAAGCCTCATTTGATTAACCCAAGTCTAGCTTGGGGGAGCATTTAGATGGTTGGTGGGTAACGTGTTGTAGTCGTTTGGCTTGCTATGTGAGATGGGTGGATTTGTTTCATCATTATTGGAGTGTGCTCTTTCATTTTGTTGTATCATGATGATGATCATCATCATCTATTTCATTTAATAATATTTATGCAAGGTGAAAAAAAAGAAGACAAAAAATATCAAAAAAATAAATAAAAGAAAGAAAAAAACATTCAAAAAACAGTTCCAATTCTTTTATTTAGTTGTACAATTTCGCCTTTGCAAGTTGTAGATTTATCCTAGTTTGATGATGATATAATGGTGCTTTTCATTGATTTGGTTGATTCGATAGCGTTGAGGTTAAGTTGTTTAGAGTTGTTTTAGCCTCATCTTCAGGCTATATTTCTCATTGGATTTTGCTCCCCTAAAATGCACTTCTACCTCACATTTTCCCAAATTTTATCCTACCCTTGACCTATGCCTCATTACAAGCTTAATGTAGACCTTCTTGATAATCATGGTATGCTTTTATATGAGTTTCCTTGATTTAGTATCTTGCCAAGATTTGAGAGTATGTGTCACATTTTGAATCGAATTTTGTAGGTTGAGTGTTATTGTTTTCCCTTTTAAACACATGGGTGTTGGTGAGATGGGAGGGTGACTTTTAGTATCTTAGGCTACAAAAAGTGTTTCATATGCACATTTTTTGCATATTTGTGGGTGGAGAGCAATCGAATTTATCTTATACTCCCCACAAAGAGAGGAGTGTCACCAGGTGAGAACTCATTCCTTGATTCCTAGTTATCTCTCTATGATATGGCTTGAGTTCGATGCTTTGATCTTTTATCTTTGGAAACATATTGAATCATTTCGATGCTTTGATTGAGAGGATGTGATAACAAGTGTTTTGCGATGTTGCTTTTATAGGGTGAAACATACTCATGTTCTTAGAATCTTKTCTTTATTGCTTTAGGATAAGCAAGGGTTTAGCTTCGGAGACTTTGATGTGTGTGCTTTGTATATATGCTATTTTTACCATGTCCCCGTTGCATTTTCATAGCATTTTGTCGCTTGATTCAATCAATTTTCTATTGGTTTTATGATTGGTTGGAGAGTTTGTTTCTTATCCATTTTGTAGGTACAAAGTTCTAATTATGCTAGGAATCGATCCTTGGAGCGAGATATGCGAGTTAGGAGGTCAAAAGCTGCTCAAAAGGTTACTATTATGCTGACTAGGTCTCATACCCGAGTGGGTTTCCACATACTCGGTTGGGTGAGCATTTAGTACGTAGTGAGAATTAAAGCAATGTTTTCAAACCGGGTGGGTTTCCATGTACCCGGTCGGGTTTCCTTTGAACATTAAAATATGAAGATGCATACTCGACCGAGTTAACACATACCCACCCGGGTCTCCTCTTGGACTTAGAACTTTTGGGAGCTTTCGAAGTTAGTTGAGCTGCGTACCCGACCGGGTTTCCACATACCCAATCGGGTCCGGTTGATTTTTAACCCGATCTTTATTTTCCTTCCTATTTTATGGGGATGTTATTTAGGTTTTGTGGGGGAAATAATGAAGGACGGGGTTTTTTTTACTTCAATCGAGCTCTTGTATTGAGAATTAGGGTTCTTGTACTCTTTACTTTAGGGATCGCTAAATCAACACTTGTTCTTTCCAATTTTTAATTATATTTGAAGATATTAGCTAGTACCAATTCCTTTTTTGGTTTTTATTTTATTCTTGCTTGATTAAATTATGTTCATGAATTCTACCATTGAACTTCTTGTTAATTTTAATATGCAGAGTRAATAGTTTATTTCCAGGGCTCGGTGAAACTATGTAAAGGTCGTGATTCTTGTTTGGTTTTAGGAACTAATTTGGTTTGCTTTGGCAATTCAATTGATGGGTTTTAGATTGATTGCATGTYTGGCAAATATGCAAGTATTATTTGCTCAATTTTATAAGCCAAATCGGCAAGTTTGAGTGAAGGATTTCTATATTTGAAAAATGGGAAATTCTATTTGGTAGAACCCAGTTTTTACTGTTTCTACATGGTAAGATTTTTGAAAAATTTAGGAGTTGTTTAAAAACTGGGGTCTACCATATAGAATTTCCCGTGCACATTTTTTTTTTCAAAAAGCTTACCATGTAGAAAAAGTAAAAACTGGGGTCTACCATATAGAATTTCCCTTGAAAAATTAAGCCGTAATCGCGATAGCTTGTTTTATTATTTAATTGTGAAATTTGATTGCGAGAGCAACATCTTCCTTTGCCTAAATTCATTCCCATCCCAATTGTTGTTCTTAAATCATGATAAATGCATAGTGAATCCTATTAGCCCTACTAGGTTTTTAATTATATAAACATAAAATCCAATCTTTGACTGTTAGTACTAGTGAATTTGGTTCAAATTGTGACTTTAACTATCCTTCTTCAGTGGTTAGACCCTACTTGCCCAACTATATAGTTAGATTAGTTTGGAATTATTTTTGATAGTGAAACAACCTATATATTATATCAAACAAGAGGAAAGGTGGTGAATTATATTTGTTTCCATTCCTTAATTATTCCAAACAAGTAATTAGCTAGGGTAATACTTATTGTTACCTCTTCCCTTCTTATCCAAATCTTTTCTACTCCATATACGCTATTCATACCAAACGTCCCCGCAATTTCACAAGTCAATTGAGATTGCTATTTCAAATTAAATAGGGTTTTGGGTCGCTCTTGCCATGGAAATTACAAGTCCAATTTACAAGATTAGGGAAATTCTACGTAAAAATAATCATATGATGATAAGAGGAATAATCCATTAGCTATAATAAATAGCATCAATTTTTTCTTTCAATAAAAGAGTTATCATCGCATCTCTCCTTCTAAATTAATATTAGCATGGGACAACACATAGGCTCTGTTTTATTAACTAAGTGGGAGGGAAAATAAAGGGAGCGTGGGTGATGAAGGGGAGGGAATTAAAGGCTAGATCGAGAAAGAAAAGAGAGGTTAAAATCTCTTCATTGTTGGAGAGAATTTTTTTTACAAATTAATCCTTTTATTTCTCTCCCCTCCATCCAATTCCCTTCGTTCATCATTTATTATCAAAATGAAGGAAATTGCGTCCGAACATTTCTTTTCCCTCCCTTTCCCTTCATTTTCTTCAATTTAAATACAAGATTWCTCTCACATGGAGGCATGATAAACGCAACACAGTGAAGGGATAAGAGAGGTCCCTCCCAGGGTATTGTAGTAAATTTTGTGGGAATTTAGGATATGCGAGTCATTTTCATGGGCTATTTATTGTCATGCATGTGGTATTTCGACTACTGTAATGTCAGTTTTTTCTTCTTTTATGGTAAAGTTTGTTGTAATATATGTGTACAAGACTGTAAYTGTAAAATGGTCCCACAAATTTAGAAAAAACATTTTCTCCAAAAATTTTGTACACCCACTTTCTCAACATTATTCCACGTCATATATATTAACACCTCATACGAAGCATAGACATTAACATTGAAGTACACTTACATTGTATAAGAATCATATACGTCAATGTGGACTTCAAAAACAACACATTAAATAATTAYAAAATTACAATAATAACCTTTCATATAAGTATATGTATCAGCCTTAGCTCATGATTAGCATATACATTACAATCCTTCCATATAACATCCTCACATATGACATTGACAGCCCCGGCCCATTGACATCACAAATTCACAACCATTCTCCATATTACATCCTCACGTATGACATATTGACTTAGACATCTGAACACTTACATCTTATTGCCTCACTATTGCCATAAACATTAAAAATATTATTATTGTAGCTAGTATAAACAGCCTCTGTGTTTTAGAAGTATTTACTGTGGTAGGATTCCCTATATTTTACATGTCATCGATCATCAACTTTTACTGTCCATTTACTTTTGTACAGTTTGTTTGTGCCCCCTACACCATGTTTTTCAATCTTAAAAATATTAAAAAATGACAGGAGTGACCAAGCCTCATCCCACCACTGTGTTGTGGTGAGACTTCCTCCTCTCACATGTAGACCTGGTAATTGGACTGTTCGGATCGGATTTGGATAGGTCGATATCGGATCGGATCATTTTTGGATCGTGTTAGGGTCGGATCGGTTTCGGATCGGATCGATCCATCAGATTCGGACCATCATTCGGATCATTATACTTTCGGTCCGGATCAGGACTCGGATCAGATCAGATCGGATGATTTTCGGATTCGATGGAGTAAAAACTTAAATTTTTGTAGTCTTAGACATATTTAGGTAACTTATTCAAGATCGGATCGGGATCGATTCGGATATCGGATGAGTATCGGACCAAGTTTGTTTCGGATCGGATTCGGATCGGACCGACCCATCGAATTCGGATCAACATTCARATCATCCATTTTCGGATCGAATCGGGACCGCGGATCGGGACGATCGGATCAGATATTCGGATTCGGATCAATTTTTGCCAAGTCTACTCACATGTGTGTACTGTTGTTGATATGCTCGACTTTGTACTTGACTTTTGATGATTAAGGTTAGTGAAATTCAGCTATAACTTATAAGTTGTAATCCCCAAGTAAGTTATGTTTCATTATCTCTATTATATAAGCCAAGGGGGGAGCAATGGTGTCCCCCCTATTAAAATACGTAAACGCCCTTGATGATGCAAAAGACTTAATTGCCCTTAATTAAAAAAAACTCTTTATTTTTTGTACTTTCCATACTAAGCAACATAAAAAAAAGGTATATTGACTAATTTTTTTTTCCATGAATAATAAAAAAAAACTACTTAGTGTAAAAACATTCAAATAAAAATACATTAATTACATTGACTAATTTATTCCATTGAATAACTTAAACCTGTCTCTTATACACATCTAGATGTGTATAAGAAGGGTCTCAAGATCTGTAATCAAGGTCTCGGGTTCCACCCTTAGGAATGGAAAAATTTCTAGCTGTGCGTGGGAAGGATGCTATCCATCGAGTTACCCATGCAAACTCCAGCAGAAAATTAATCCAATTTGTCAAATTAAAGGGAGTTAAAACTCGTCCTAGTGGTATAAAAAAAATAACAAAAATTGTTCTCATTAATGTTATTTTATCTTAACATAAATAAATAAATAAATAAATAAATAAATAAATAAATAAATAAATGGAAAATTTGTCCACAACTCCCACTAAAAAGACGACTTTTGCGAATAACTGCCATCATTAAAAAATTTTGTCCATAACAGCCACAAATCCTCTTTTCTTTGTTGACCACTGCCAAATGTATGGTGTTTGACCACCGCCAAAGGGTGTTTGACCACCGCCAAAGTGTGTTTGAACACTGCCAAAGGGTGTTTCTGGTGTTGACCGGCCACCGAAGCTCAACCACACCCTATTATCACCCTATTTTCACCCTCCTCCTTCTTCAACCACACCTCCATCAACGCCGGAAACACCCTTTGGCAATGCTCTTTGGCCGGTCAACGCTTGGAAACACCCTTTGGCAGTGGTCGAACACCTTTTGGCGGTGGTCAAATACCTTTTGGAGGTGGTCAAACGCCCTTTGGCAGTGGTCAACAAAGAAAAGGGGATTTGTAGCTGTTGTGGACAAATTTTTTTATTGATGGCAGTTATTCGCAAAGGTCGTTTTTTTAATGGGAGTTGTGGACAAATTTCTCTAAATAAATATATAAAGCCCTCAATAAGACGCTTAACTGTTTACTTCGTCATTTAAAGATTTTAAACGTGTCTTTATAAAGGATCAGTGAGTGTTTCACGTGAATCTAGTCATGTTCATCATTTGTCATTTTTCATCCCTGATCTACTATAAACAAGGGGAAAAGAAATGGCTTTTTAATTCCAAAAATCATACTATCAATCAATCCCTAATTAACATGGAGGAACTTAGAAGTATGGAAGCCTACAACAAAATACTCTTCATCATATTACTCTCATTTATTTTGGTAAGAGGGCTAAAACAAAATTTTCTGATATTGTCTAAGTTTTTGTAATTTGTTCTCATCTGAACTTATTAAAGCTATTTTTCATTCTTAATTTAATGAATTGATCTTATCTAAAATTTATGATCTAGTGTGATTTTTATTTTTATTTTAAAAGTACTAAGTACTTAAAAATAAGTTGAACTAACTCAACAAAGCCTTAGTGTTAGTTGTCATAACTTATTTCTAATTACCTGAACTTATCAACAAGTTTTAATTTACTGGATGCAAAATTCTCAAAATCAACATAACAATGCAAATAGTTAATACATGTCCCTAACTCAAAATCAGAATGTAATTAAAGAATTGTAGGAGTAGGTATTTTCTCTGTTTCGAATATCATGCTTACAACTAACTCAGAGAATTTATAAAAATTATTTGAATGCCAATTATTGACGTATTGCGTATGTACAGATTGCGAACCCAATTGATGGGAGAAAAGACCCTGGAAGAGAGTATTGGGGAGCAATGATGAAGGATCAACCTTTGCCTGATGCTTTCAAGGATTTTATACTTTCATACGAAAACCGCATACCCAGAAAATCAATCAAAGATTATCATGGAGATGTGGTCGATCTAAAAAACTGCATGAAATCATCAAACGTTGATTGCAATGTGCATCATGAAGAGATGGTTGCATCCAAGAATATAGGAGTTGCTGATGACTTTGAACCTATTCCTGATGCTACTGCTTACAATGACTGATTAGACTTTCATGCATTTGACTATTGAGTATTTTAAGTTCGATTTGTTGCATTATGGCTTTGTGTGTGAGTGGGGTACGTAATAATGTAATCATATTATATAGCTTTACATCTAGGGTTTTAGCATATTTACTCTAATTTGTGTCAATAATGTAATCATTGAAAAATTATACGAAGTACTTCGTATCTTCAATGATCATTGTAATATAAGTGACTAGCTATGGTATGAGTTAAAGAATACCCTGTATTATTTGTTTTGGCTTGGTTATGATTTTTTCAATACGTCAAAGATTATTTCAATTACGGTGCATTCAAGGAAAATCAAGAAATGAAATGCTAATTTGTTTGAAAATTTTAATATGGTCTGTTATACCYAGAATCTCTGTTTGCATAACTAACGTACAATTGACTGGTTCACAGGTTCGCAGGTTCTCTCAACCGCAGGTAGATTCCGGTGGATAGGAGGCCAAGTCAAGCAAAGGCAATACGGCCCAAAGTGCCAAGACGAAGCCCAAAGAAATAAGTCAGCAAGTCCATGTAGTCAAAAAGCATAACTCCCACCCGACAAAGTAGGAACTTGGGGATATATTTCAGTCAGCAACCACTCCCACAAGAATCGATCCAAGCASTTACACGAGGAAGCAGTTACTGATTCCTAAGAATCAGGACGTAAAGGCTCCARAACGGTTAGACTTAGGATATATATTGAAGTTGTATCATAGTGAAAAGGCAAAAAAAAACTATCACTAAAACGTACTCATACTGTCGTGAACAATATGAGAGAGAGAGAGAAGAAGCTAATTAGGAGACGTATTCTTAAGTTTGGCATCGGCAGCATATCTTTGAACCTATACTTGATCGAAATCATAGTGGATTGGTGGACTCACAGCCACCCGCGGTTTTTTACCCTTATTCATGGGGTTTTTCCGCGTAACCATGCCCGGTGTTGTTTCATTTCTTTGTTTTTCGTTTAGTTTTTATTATGTTCTTAGTCGTTTATTGTTCATTGCAAGGTAGGTTGAACCTGGTTACAGTCGTACCAGCTTAGATTAGGTAGTTATCTGATTTTTGCATAAACAATTTGGAAGCCAAGAACTGRAAGATCATGAAACTGTTGACCAAGCTACCTGGAGCCCCCATCCCGATGGCTATGGAAGCCAAAGACGGATATGCRAGGTCTCCTTTTTCGGACGAGATAGCACGAACCAGGATCCCTAGGAAGCTGAACATCCCTGCCATGCCGAAGCTGTATGATGGCACCAATGATCCAGTAGACCATGTGGCCCAGTACAAGCAGAGAATCTGGCAATTGTCAATTCCCCCTCAGCAGGTTGAAGCCACGATGTGTCGATCATTCGGAGACACCCTGTGCGGACCAGCATTGCAGTGGTTGATTAAACTGAAGCCCGGTTCCATCACGAACTTCTCTAGCCTGGTGAACAGGTTCTACCAGCAGTTCGCTAGTAGCCGGACCCTGAAGAAGCAGTCGAGCGACCTGTACCGCCTCACTCTGAAAACTGGTGAATCTACCAGGGATTTTCTAGAACGATTTACCAAGGAGATGATCCATATCTCGAACCTGGATCTGCCAACCGCTATTGAAGCCTTCCGAAGGGGAGTAACTTATAATTCTCGATTGTATTATGAACTAACCCGTTATCCATGTCAAACTTTTGATGAAGTGTAGTCAAGGGCACTGGCGGAAGTCCGAGTCGAAGAAGACGAGGCAGCCAGGAACGGTCCCAGAGTTGAACGAAGGACAGACTCCTTCCGAGGAGGATGGAGACACCAGCCTTACCAGAAGAAGGACCAGGCTTCCTCCAGCCGACAACAGGTACAAAATGTATCTTCTGATGTGCAGGATACAGGTTCCCCGAGAGAACGTCAAGAGTATCCGCCCTTGGCTAGCTACTGCTTTTGCGTAGATGAAGCCAGAGTCATGGATGCCCTGAAAGAGATCGGTCAAGGAGTCAGGTGGCCCAGGAAGTCGGAGCGCCCGGACGAGTTAAAAGACAAGTCCAAATAGTGCAGGTATCATAACGATCATGGCCACCAAACCGAAGATTGCAAGGCTCTGAGGAAAGAAGTCKCTTGGCAACTGAAGAAGGGACTCCTAGATCACCTCTTGGACCAAAAAGGTAAAGGAGTTGAAAATTCAAAGCAGGACAAATCGGGTGGACCTCCACCACCTCCCGCCAATGCGAAAGTGATCAATGTTATTTGCGGCGGGTCCGAGATATGCGGTCTCACCTATTCTTCTCACAACAAGAAAAACATGCTCGGGCGACCGACATTAGCCACTACAAGAATTTCGTGTAAGTCCGACCGAAATTATCGACCGAAAAAAAAATCGGTCGGTATTATCGACCGACACTGACCGCAATTGGTCGGTGTAATTTACCGACCGTTTATTCAGTCGGTATTACCAACCGATTACAAAATCGGTCGGTGTACCGACCGAATAATCGGTCGGTAAATCCTTTGAATTATAAACCCCCATCCGCATTTTTAATTTAAAAAAAAAAAACAATTCCCAAAAAATCACCAACCGAATATTCGGTCGGTACACCGACCGATTTAGAAATCGGTCGGTGATTGTTTGGGATTTTAACCCGTGCCCTCTGTGTTTCTATAAAAAAAAAATCAAAGCATTTACCGACCGATTTAAAAATCAGTCGGTGTACCGACCGATTGTTCGGTCGGTAAATGTTTTTTCTAAATTATAAAAAATTTCCTTTTCTTAGACCCAGCTCTTTCTTTGAGACACTCTCTGTCCTCACCCTTAGGCCTTATCYTTAACTCTCTCTCTCCTCACCATTATCTCTTACTCTTATTCACATCTCACTCTCTCTCTTCACCACCCCATTAACTCTCTTACTCCATCTCCCTTATCTCACCACCACCACAACCGCACCACCACTCCACCACCGTCCGATCTCCTCTTCATTTCCCTTCCATCGAATTCAAACCCTAACCCTAATTTAAATCCCAAATTCGTCGAACGAAGAGGCATAATTCATCTTTTTCGAACCCTAATTCGTCACCCGTCAACTTCCGATTCGTCTACTTCCGCCAATCGATAAACTCTCCTTCTTATTGTTGTTGTTCCTAATTATTTCTCTTCTGATTATTTACTTCGATTTTTGGGTCGCATATTAACGATGTTTCCGAATTTTTCGTCATCAGGTATCATGTTTTATTTTTTATCTTGTTGCTTATGTCTAATCTTATTTGCTGATCATGATTTTGATTTTCTGTTGATAGGAATGATGGTATGGAGGATAGGTACAGTGTGTTGATTCGAACTTCGAATCAGGTTTCAGTTGATGCATTTTATCGTAGCTTAAACGGAAAGCGGTTTTCGCCTCCTGAGGTTAGCAATCTTTGATTTTGGCTGAGTAGTTTTTGGATCATGTTGTCCTGTTGCAGTTGTCAATATTGAATTCTTTAGGTTGAAATATGCCACATTCTTTTTGTTCTTTCGGTGGAGTTTACATAATTGGCAGAAATTGCGASCGCTCCGCCTTCGGGCTATGTTGAGCTGCTAACWTGCCCAATTTGTCTAGGTTGATTCGTCGTTTTGTTGTATTTCTGTGTATTGGTTGTTAACTCAATTAGTTTCTTAATGAGTTGTTTTCTCTATGTTCTGTAGAGAGATTGGACCAAGATACTAGCGAATTCAGAGTACACTGTGTGATCATTCATTTGATTGTTCTTGCATTTCTAAGTGGACTTATTTGTCTTGCCAGGTTAGGATTTAATTGTGTTGTTGTCGTTGTGAATAATTGGTAATTTTAGATATTGGGCCAGAATTTTCTTTGAATTTGTGTTGGCTTGAAATTTGGTGAATCTTGGTTGATTTAGGGGTTTAAGGGTTCAAAAAATGCAATATTTTAGGGTGATGTAAGGGTTTGAACTGTGTTTTTGATTTTTTTACTATTAAGGTTTAAAAATGATTGAATTTTAAGGGCAATATTTGGTTTTGAATTTTCTTTTTTCGTTGTTAGCGTTCAATTAGTAAGTTTTTGGGGTTGAATTTTTGTGGATTTTTTTTTGCTCGAATTTCTTTGCATCTTTGTCCAAAACTAGACTTAATATTAGGGAAATGTATTTCATGATTATGCCTAAAATGTTGGGGTTTTTTTCGTAGCATTAATTGGGGTTCGACAACTCATATAAGGGGACAGTGTACAACTGACTGTGGCTGGATCACTGGGCATAGTTATGTTGGTTGCGCCTTCTATTGGCTGTTATGCGTGGTGGATAAGTGCGCAAATCCGTCGTATGTTGTTCTTCACATTTAAAAGATGTCAATTTGAGAGTCATTATTCAACATTTTGTATTCATAAACTCTGTTATGAATCAGATAAAATGCATGCAGGTCAGAGAGCTCACCGTATTCTGTTGTTGAAGGAAAGCGTAAAACATCACCTTTTGCATAATACTTTATTTTAATTTGGTTGTTGTGTCATTTCATGCTCTATTCATATCTTCTGAAGCTTTTACTTCTTTCGTTAGCTTTGTCGATTTTAAACAAAAATACGTATTCAATTGAATTTATGATTTTCCTTTTCGACTTTGTCTTCGTAGTTGGATGAATGTGTGAGAGAGCCAGGTTTTGCAAGTGGGGACTAAGTAGTGAATAATTGGTAATGTTGAGGATATATGCAAAACCATATCTGGCTTGTATTTCTTACTTGTGTGTGCTCTGCCTGTGTTGCTTGTTTCCGCTTTGTCACGATTGTTATTTCCTTCTGTTACACCATTTTGAAAATCTAATGGGATCGACACTTAAAATTCTGAAGATGTTTTTTTATCGCGGAAGAATATTATTCTACGGTGAATGATGATGTGATTTAGAGTGGATAATTTAGCTGTAATCACCAAATTATCTCGATTGGTTCAAATGGCAAATTGTAGGGTTTTCTTTTGGGTTACAGCAGAAGAGCAAAGAACTGTATTCTGCCCCAAAAAAGTCACTATTTCAGTATGTAGTACACACAATCGACGATGTATCTGGAGTTTACATTAGATTAATAGCACACATACATAATTATTAATGAGATAGTGACATGTTCACTTCATCTTTACAATTAGCATGTTAGTGTGTTCTACTTATTAATTCAGCTAAATTGAAGGATGATGCACCATTATATAGTTCCTTAAAATTATTTGTAAATGATTGTTAAGAAATCTAAGACTCATGTACTCCTGTTATGTGTTGGCAGCAGCATGGAAAGAATCCTGGAAAGTATTGAGAGGTACTTTTATGCTGAGAGAGAGGTGGTCTGCAACTGATTCTGAGTCCAACAAGAGGTATATAATAAATAATTAATTAGTATATTACTTGTACTTTGACTTTTCATATATTAATACTTAATTTGTTTTATCCAGACCATTGTTTAATTTGTTTATCGACCTTAATTTTTGCTTAATGATTTAATTTAACTGATTTTCTTGTCGAAATGTGAATTTATTGATTCAAAAGGATTCAAAGTATTTTGATTGGGTGATACGGATTGCAAGATGGTGTTTATGGCTAATTCTGACTATGGTACCATGAGCCCTAACATTGAGCTCCGTTTCTAATGCTGAGGAGCACCTTCTTGCTCAAACCAGGATGAAGTCTTGTCGGTTTAAGCAGTTTGAAGACATTTTGTTGAAATATATTCCAGCTTAATGTGTAAAGAGAACCTTTGTGGCAGTGAAATTGATGGAGTGGATCTTGCAAATCGAAAATCCTATTAATCTTGGTGCTGGTGGATTGCCCTATTAATCAAGTGCTACTTATGGACTATGATACTTGAATGTGGACTTTTCTTTTTTTTTTGCTTTTATAGTTACTTAAGCTTACCTTTCTGGTTTGGTTGTAAGGTTTTTGACAAAGGGTGGTGTTGATCGATTTTAGCTGCTTGGTTGAGTTCACTGCTATGAAGAACAAACTACTTGTCATTTTGCTGCTCTCAAGGCATTAAAATATTATGTGGTTGCAGTCTTTTTCTGATTAGTTTTTAATTTTTTTGAATATTTAACTAAACTTATTTGCTATTTCTTTTCTTTCACCTGTAGGTCTTTTCTACCTTTTTGGGGGTTATTGTTCATTCCATATCATATACTCATGTATGTAGTGTGCTGCAATTATGGCAGATTAGATCTAAAGAAAAGATTCTCTTTTCTTGATTTTTGGGTTATCTGTTTTTGGTAGTTAGTTGTGTTGTGATAAATTTTGAAGAATGGTCAATGTTTACATGTTGGGGGTGGGTGTTTGTATATGTGGGTCACACGAAATGCTTGAGCCTTTGAAGTTTCTGTGAAAATTGGTAGCATAATTTAATAATAGAGTTTAATAGAAGTGATGAATTGAACCTGATGATTGTTAAAGTCTTAACTAATCAATAATTAAGATACACTTTGTCAATGTGTTCGTTGTGTGTCGGTTGTCCCTTGCTGCCGTGTGGAGATGTTAAGTATCCGCATCATTAAGCTGCTTAATATTTATAATAATTTGTTTTTTCTACAATTTGTCATTCACCTTTCGCATACTGTTTAGTATTTTTGCAGCCTATGTTTGTGTAATTAATGCGGAAAATATGTATATATGCATCTCTGCAGGTAATTTTCGATTGTTCTACACAACAATGAATTGTAGTCTTTATTGTTATAGTGTGTGATCAATGTATTAACTGCTGGTCTTGTTTATTCTCCTCTCTCAGTGGTGGTGGTGAGAACATTCTTATCGTGCTGGTGGAAACAAGGTTGAGTGTCAAGAAAGCAGGTAAGGCTATTTGCAACTTACTTCACATGAAGAAGAACATTGCAAGTACTATGAAATCCAGCAGAAGCAATTACATACTTTAGAAGCTTTCCTTTCCTCGCCTCGCAAACTTGCAGGCTCTATTGTTTGCTGTTGTTTATTTTGTGTATTGTTTACAATTACCACAAGATAGCACATATTACATATATTACTCATCTCAGAAATATTTTCAACTAGTTTAAATTACTATGATCATCTTATTACATATTATTATTTTTAATGAATTTACAGGCTTGTTTATGGTCATAAACTATAATGTATTAAATGGCTTTATAGTTTTGAGGTGTCAGCAACCGCATTTTGTAGCTGGTTTCATGTTTTTTTATTTGTATATGAGATTACCGACCGCATTCGTCGGTAATAAATTTTAAAAAAATGGCCATTACCGGACCGATTAATCGAGTCGGTATACTATTACCGACCGATAAATCGGTCGTAAAATGGCTCCAATGGCTCTCATTTTGGAAGAGGAAGGCCACTTTATCCTGCCGATTTATCGGTCGGTATAATCGACCGATCTTAATCAGGTCGGTAAATAGCCTTTTCCCTCCAAATTTTGGTCGGATTTTATTGGTCTGGGAAATCGGTCGGTATCACGGTCGGTGAAACCCTACCGACCGAAATTCGGTCGGTAATCTTTGGATTACCGATGATTGTGATTCCGACACCTCTTACCGACCGATTTTCGGTCGGTAACCCCTGTTACCGACCGATAAGTGTGGTCGGCCGAAGCCAATTTTCTTGTTGTGAGCGACCGATTTTCGGTCGCTAACACCCTTTAGCGACCGATTTTCGGTCGCTTATCGGTCGCTAACGTCGGTCTCTATTTTTTAGTCGCAAAAAAAAATTAGCGATCAAATTAGCGACCGATTTTTTCCTCAGGAAACCCTCCAACGTTTTGGAGGGAAAAATCAATTAGCGACCGACTTTCGGTCTCTAATATATTTTTCCCTCCAAAAAAAGTGCAATTAGCGATCGAACATCGGTCGCTAAATTCGATTTCCCTCTAAAAAAATGCATGGAAATTGAATTTAGCTTCCAATTTGCGGTCGCTAAATGTGATTTTTTGCTTTTTTTTAATCGTCGTGGATATTAAACCTTTTTTTTT
>SNQN01005922.1:27730-41535 GCA_008642245.1 Bassia scoparia
ACTCAACTAAAACAAGTTACGGAGTACTATTAGGACAATAATGATTCTACATTGATTTCAATTAACTCACCTCATTTGACCAACTAAGCAAAGATTGCTTAACATTATCCATAACCATAGTCTTTCCAGTCCCAGGGCATCCTCACACACATACATTCGATTTTCCTCCGAAAAAAAAAGAAAAACAAATAAAATGAACTCACATTAGATTAAACCCTAAATTAAGTGAAAAAAATGAAATTAAATTAAATTAAACTTACCACAGCAGCTATAAACCGAAACCCTAACAAAATTGGGGTCTTAAATCCAAAACCCTAACARAGGAGGGTGTTTGTGAGTGGCGGCGCAGAGGAGGGTGTTTCTGAGTGGSGGCGCAGARGAGGGTGTTTGTGAGTGGCGGTAGAGGAGGAGGACAGCCGTGAGTGGCGGCCCAGAAGGGAGAAAAAAGAAAGGGAGAAAGCAACAAAAGGGAGACGGCGAGCAGAGGGAGTGGAGGCGGAGAACAGCGGTGCACGGTGGTGGGGAACGGCGAGCAGGAGGGAGTGGCAATGGCGGTTGGCCGTTGGTGAGAGAGGGAGTTCGAGGGAGGGTTTGGGATTGAGGGAGTTCGAAGAGATAGAGAGAGAGAGAGAGAGAGAGAGAGAGAGAGAGTGTGAGTTTGAAGCGTATGAAATATGGTTTCTGAATTGAGAATGATGAAAAACTAAAAAAAAAAAATTGCGACCGATCAGTCGGTCGCTAATTATATACCACCAAGGGAGGAACCCAATTTTCCCACTCCGCCAAAATTTTGAATTAGSGACCGATAAATCGGTCACTAATAGCGATCGATTTTGATATCGGTCGCTAATAGCGATCGATTAATCAGTCGCTAATTCTCAGCGACCGTTTTCAGTCGCTAACGGTCGCTAATAGCGACCAATTAAAAATCGGTCGTTAAAAGCGGTCGCCCGAAGCCAAATTTCTAGTTGTGTGCTGCTAAGAGGTTCGCAAGGAGCGCTACTGTAAACCACATCKTACCTGGAAGCCCGATGTCCGAGCAAGAAAAGAAGTTGCGTGGTATGGCAATCACCTTCGATGGAGGTGACCTGCAAGGGACTGAGCACCATGACAGCCTTGTTATCTCATTATACGTAAGTAATTTCTGTAAGAAGAGGGTGTTAGTGGATAATGGCAGTTCAGCCAACATCATTTTCAAGAAGGCATTCCTAGAAATGGGACAGCAGGAGACAGATATCGTGAGGAATCCGAGAGCCCTCGTCGGGTTCAGTGGAGAAACTCAATACACTCTTGGAGAAGTCACATTAGCCACTTGGGCCAAAGGTGTAAACATCACCTCCAAGTTCAACGTTGTAGACTGCCCTTCGGCGTACAACATCATCCTTGGCACCCCATGGCTGCATAAAATGAAGGCGGTCCCRTCCACCTACCATCAAGTCCTGAAGTTCCCATCCCCCTGGGAGTYCTCATGATCGAAGGAGAAAGAAAAACCGCAAGAGAATGCTACAGTYAGAATATGAAGCCAACGGCGAATTYCATCTAGCAATCACAGCTGGGCTCGGCACCACCTAAGCCGGAAGAATGCCAACTAGATGAAGTGGTGCTCAACTCAGCAAAACCAGACCGAGTGGTACAAGTTGGAGCTAACTTGTCACTTGAACAAAGGAACAACATCATAGAATTCCTCAAAAYAAACGAAGATTGTTTCGCTTGGTCGCACGAAGATATGATTGGCATCGACCCAGAGATCATCACACACAAGCTGAACGTAGACCCATCCATGAAACCGGTGAAGCAAAAGCGAAGGAAATTCGCACCAGAAAGGAACCAGATCATCAACGAAGAAGTCCAAAAGTTGTTAGAAACCGGTAAGATCCGCGAAGTGAAGTATCCCGAATGGTTAGCTAATGTCGTTGTCGTCAGCAAAAAAAATGGGAAGTGGAGAGTGTGCATCGATTTCACCGACCTGAACAAAGCATGCCCCAAAGACCCTTTTTCGTTGCCCCACATTGACGCTATGGTAGATGCCACARCTGGACACGAAATGTTGACATTCCTAGACGCATATTTAGGGTATAACCAAATCCTAATGCATCTCGAAGATCAAGATAAAACCGCATTCGTAACTGACAAAGGCGTATACTGCTACAAAGTCATGCCCTTCGGGTTGAAGAACGCAGGGGCTACGTACCAGAGACTAGTAAACAAGATGTTCCAGGATCAGCTAGGCGACACCATGGAAGTGTACATCGACGATATGCTAGTGAAGTCGAAGCTGTCAACCGACCACGTTGCGCACCTGCAACGAACATTCCAGGTACTCCAAAAACACARAATGAAATTAAATCCAACTAAATGTTCTTTCGGAGTCCATGCTGGTAAATTCCTAGGCTACATCGTCACACAACGTGGAATAGAAGCATGCCCAGACCAGGTCAAAGCTGTGATCAACATCAGATCGCCAACCAACCTGAAAGAGGTACAAAAATTAACCGGTAGGGTCGCCGCATTAAACTGTTTCATCTCGAGGTCATCAGAAAAGTGCCATCTGTTTTACAACGTCCTACGAAAAAATAAAGGTTTCCAATGTACTTATGACCATGAAGTGGTCCTTCAAGAGTTGAAACGATATTTAATAACGCCTCCCATGCTGACAAAGCTGGAACCAGGTGAGTTGCAACAGTTATACCTAGCTGTATGTAATCAAGCGGTAAGCGATGTGCTAACCCGAGAAGCTGAAAGCCAACAGCTTCCCATATACTACGTCAGCAAATCACTCCTAGATGCAGAAACGCGGTACTCCTCATTAGAGAAATTGGTTTTAGCCCTCGTAACTGCATCTAAGAAGTTGAGGCATTATTATGAATCCCATCATGTAGCCAAATGAACAATATCATTAAGCAGCTTCGACATCAGGTATCACCCACGAACGACAATCAAATCTCAAGCCCTCGCAGACTTTGTGGCAGACTTCAGTCCTGACCTAGAAAAGAAAGCTGAAGCTGAAGCTGAACAGGTAAACCAGGTAACAGGTAAGGGCACTTGGGACCTATACATAGACAGATCATCCAACTTCAGGGGAGCCGGCCTAGGTATAGTCCTGAAGTCGCCACAAGGGGACAAGATAGTCCAATCTATTACTTGCAATTTTAAAGCCACTAACAACGAAACAGAGTACGAAGCTTTGATTGCAGGTATGATATTAGCCAAAGATCTCTGAGCAACAGAGYTGAACGCGTATTGCGATAGCCTACTCGTAGCCAGCCAGGTGAACGGAGAATTCGCGGCCAAAGATTCCAAGATGGCAGCCTACCTGGAAGTTGCAAAAGCCAAAGCATCCGAGTTCTCTTCATTCAAAATCACTAAGATTCYCGGTGATCAAAATTCGCAAGCTGGCGCATTGGCCAACCTAGGATCCGCCCTCAGAAAATCCAGATTCAAGTCCGTCCTAGTAGCTCATCTGATCAACCCAGCAATTTCCAAGAAAGATCACGTCCTAAGCACATCACAAGCCGAAGCTAGCAGCTGCACGAAACCCATCTTGGAATACTTGACGATTGATGCCTTGCCAGAAAACAAGCTGGAAGCGCGGAAGTTGAAATTCAAAGTATCTCGGTACTAAGTCATTCATGGAGTTCTATTCAAAAAATCCACTAAGGGGCTCATGCAGAGATGCCTAACCGAAGATGAATGGCCGAAGATCCTCCAAGAATTCCACGACGGCGAATGCGGAGCCCATGCTGTCGGAAGGTCACTAGCCAACTAAATGCTCACCTACGGCTACTACTGGCCTTCCATCCGAAAAGATGCACACGATTACGCAAAGAGATGCCCTAAATGTCAGAAGCACGAACACATGACGCATAAGCCTGCGGAACAGCTGCATCCTCACCTAACCCTATGGCCTTTAATGAGGTGGGGAATGGATATAGTGGGCAAGCTACCCCAAGCTCCAGGACAACACGTGTACATGCTCACCATGACGGATTACTTTTCCAAGTGGACGAGGCCGAGGGGTTCAGCCAGATCCGAGACAAAGAGGTCATTAACTTCATCCGGACCAACATCATCTAGAGGTTCGGAATCCCTTCAGAGATCATCTGCGACAACGGCTCGCAATTCATAAGCGACAAAACTCGCAACTTCTGCCAAGAATGGAGCATCACACTTACAATGTCCACTCCCAAATACCCCCAGGCAAACGGATTGGCAGAATCCAGCAATAAACTCATCATCAACGGTATCAAACCAAGATTGGAAGCAGCCAAAGGCAAGTGGACGGAAGAGTTATCCATAATACTTTGGGCCAACAGGACCACGGCTAGGACATCTACAGGACATACCCCCTTTCTCCTTTGTTTACGGGTGTGAAGCCATAATCCCAGCTGAAGTGCGTACACCTTCCGCCAGATACGACCTAGCCACACCCGACGACAACGACCTAGAGCTGGCCAGGGATCTGGACATAATCGAGGAACTCAGAGACAATGCCCTCATTAGCATGGCAACGTACCAAGGCATAGTAACCAGAAGCTTCAACAAGAACGTAAAAGCAAAAGTGTTCAAACCCGACGATTGGGTCCTAAGGAAAGTCTTCGCTAATACCYAAGAACTCAATGCGGGTAAGCTGGGMACTCAGTGGGAAGGACCGTACCAGGATGAAAGAGTCATAAGCAACAGAGCCTACCGCTTGACCACCCCCAAAGGCGTCCCAGTTCAACGAAGCTGGAACGCAACCAATTTAAAGCAGTACTTCTAGTTCACACGTAAGTATTTACAACGTTAATAATTTGAAATTCGTATACAAAGTACTAAGCTAACTTGGCAACCTGTAGGGGCTCCAACGCCAGATTCAAATAGGCTCTAACGCTAGGTTCAAAGGGGCTCCAGCGCCAGATTCAAAGAGGCTCTAACGCCAGGTTCAAAGGGGCTCCAGCGCCAGATTCAAAGAGGCTCTAACGCCAGGTTCAAAGGGGCTCCAACGCCAAATTCAAATGGGCTCTAACGCCAGATTCAAAGGGGCTCTAACGCCAGGTTCAAAGGGGCTCTAACGCATGGTTCAAAGGGGCTTTAACGCCAGGTTCGAAGGGCCTCAGTCGCCAGTATTAAAGGGTTCAAAACACCAAGTTCCCCGTTTCGACCACCAGGTTCGGTGTACTCGAGCAAGAGTCACGTCAAGATCAGACAGTTCACATACGCCATAATCCACTAATTAGACAGGTACGTCAGTTGTAGTTGTTTAACATTACATACGACACAGTCATTGCTAAGCAACCAAGTAAAATAACAAAGTAAACATAGACATACATTGCATGATCGTAATACCAAAGGACAATAGCATTTTATTTAGCAAAAGGTACCATGAAAACCAAAGTTAGACACACTTGGCCCCCCAACCAGTGGTAAAATTAACATTCATAACATTTACACAAAAGACACATTGGCTTATATACCAACGGTGAACCTAGAGTAAATATTCTAAATTGTCTATGAAAATACTAAGCTAAGTCAAGGAGTCTCCTCAACAATCTCAACAGACCCTTTAGACCTCTGAGTAACAGAAGTGCTCTCTTTGCTGGCATCGTTCAAGTTCCCTTCCTGGTTGTCCCCTTCAGCTTCAACGCCTTCCCTGTGCTCCGAAGCTGCAGTGTCCTTGTTGCCTTCAGCTAGCTCTACCTCTTTCTTTATCTTGTCAGACCACAAGTCCTTGATCTAACCGACCTTGGCTATGTACCTGTCCACCAGCTTCTTGCAATCCACCCTGGTGGCCCCTTCATGGTATACTTCAAATGCCATCTTGGCCCTTCCTCTTAACACAGCAACCGACTCCACATCCAACACTTCCTCGTTCAAACGATCAATCTCCTTGTTCAACTCCCCGATGTGCGATTCTTTGCCTTCGACTTCCTTCACATTCAGAGCATACTGAGCGTCGAAAGATTTCTTCTGAACAACAAGATCTTTCTCTTTGTCAAGACCAGCGGCCTTCAGCTTCTCCTTCAAAGTCTTCACTTCACCTTCCAGCTTCGCAACGTTCTAAACTGCAGACCTATCAACCAGAGATACTTGCAAAGCCTGAAAAACATCCGAAAACAAAACTGAGAGCCCATCGACTACAACTTAGCCATACAAAGAACGGATCGCCCTGTACCTGGAGCAGATGCCCAATTCCCTAGTTGAGCAAGGCTTTAGTCTCTTTCTTCTTCAACCGAGAGGCAGCTGCAGGCAGTAGCAATTGGCCAGCTTCAGGCCACATCCCACTTTCCACTCTATTCGAGGCCAAGAAGCCACAGGGCARAGATATGTTTACCCCTCCAACATCCACCAGCATCGGAACAACAGGTGGCCTACTAACCTTAGAAACATCTACCACCGTCACATTGTCAGTTTCAGCCGAGCTCGTAGTACCCAACTCTTTCCTCCTCTTAGTTGCACTTTCTTCCATCTGAGCATCCGTCAACTATACTCGCCTCCCTCAAAAGACCGACCAAAACACAATCAAGAACCTGGAAATTAGCAAGATTCCAAAAAAGACACCTACCCTAGATACCTACTTGAAGTCATAGATGACAATAACTCTGGAGCAATCTGGAACTTCTTCTCAACGGCTGGCAAATCCCTGAACCTTTGCACAGCACCCGAATCCGACTCSTCDACTTCCACGTCCAGACCTACAAAACAACAAAAGTAAGAAAACATCAATGAAACAGGATAACCAAAACGAAACAGACCACCGATACCTCTCCAGTTCCATCCACAAATCAGCCAATCCTCCACGTCCCCCAAAGAGTCCTTCTTTACATAAAAAAAACGTGTTTTCCATCCCCTATCGTTCACTCCCTCGTCAWTGACTAATTTTAAAGCAAGCTTAGACCTAAGAGTCATCCTTCCCCCAAGAAGTCTCTTGATATCATAGCACGAGAGGAGATCAGTAGTGGTAAATTCCTCCTCCCATGAACCAGTCTTCTCCTCGATAACCCAGCAAATACGCCAGAAAGAAGGCAACATTTGGCTGGGAGCAACATCGACAAGACCCAAGAAATCACGAACCAAAGGGGAGAAGGGAAACATAAAACCAATGGTAAAGGGGTACTCAAAGAAGACGACGCAGTCACCTGGGCACGACTCGAGCAATTGCTCATCAGTGGGTATCACGACCTCGCACGATGAAGGAAAATCGGCTAAGGCCACAATCTCCGGCAGTTCATCGAAGTTGACGTTGCTTGGAATTTCGTCGTTCGATTTCCCCATCTTCTTCTTCTTAGCAATTGATTTAAAACGCATGAAACAAAAGAATGATTCGAAAAGGAAACGAAAAAGTACCTGAAATTCACTCAAAAAAATGAGCTGATCGAAAAGCCCCAAATTGATGTCCTACGAAACCCTAGAGCCTAAAGATTACATGCTTAAAGTAATACTTTCCGCTCTCTTAAGCTTCCATTAAAATTAATTTTACAAGCATTAGTTCGGATGATTTTCCAGAAAACTCCTGAGCTTTTATAAAACCTTTCATTGGTTCTTCGTATTTATTGTTCGCGAATTAATACTTCGAACAAACCTCCCTCGATTTCTTCGAAAAATCATCAAAAATATTATTTTCAAAGATATTCTGAGATTAAAAGCCACACGTAAACAGTATTTCAAAAATTTAACTTGCAATGTCGAAAACCTATGTTCCCCCATTACAAGTTAGGGGCTAATTGTTATACCCAAAATCTCTGTTTGCTTAACTAACGTACCATTGACTGGTTCACAAGTTCGCAGGTTCACAGGTTCGCAGGTTCTCTCAACCGTAGGTAGATTCCGGTGAATAGGAGGCCWAGTCAAGCAAAGGCAATACGACCCAAAGTGCCAAGACGAAGCCCAAAGAAATAAGTCAGCAAGTCCATGTAGTCAAAAAGCATAACTCCCACCCGACAAAGTAGGAACGTGGGGATATATTCCAGTCAGCAACCACTCCCACAAGAATCGGTCCAAGTAGTTACACGAGGAAGCAGTTACTGACTCCTAAGAATCAGGACGTCAAGGCTCCAGAACGGTTAGACTTAGGATATATATTGAAGTTGTATCATAGTGAAAAGGCAGAAAAACGATATCACTAAAACTCATAATGTCGTGAACAATACGAGAGAGAGAGAAGAAGCTAATTAGGAGACGTATTCTTAAGTTTGGAATCGGCAGCGTATCTTTGAACCTGTACTTGATCGAAATCATAGTGGATTGGTGGACTCACWGCCACCCGTGGTTTTTTACCCTTATACATGGGGTTTTTCCGTGTAACCATGTCCGGTGTTGTTTCTTTTCTATATTTTTCGTTTAGTTTTTATTATATTCTTAGACATTTATTGTTCATTGCAAGGTAGGTTGAACCTAGTTACAGTCGTACCAGCTTAGATTAGGTAGTTATCTGATTTTTGCATAAACATGTTCCATTGAGAATGGAATATTGTTGATGCAAAAATTATACGACTATCTAACTTAAGTTGGTACGACTATAACTAGGTTCAATCTAACGGTTACAAAATAACAATAAGCAAATAAAACTATGGAAATTAAACAAGAGACAAGAGGAGGAGGCAAAACCAAACATGGTGACGTGGAAAAACTCGATGAATAAGGGTAAAAACCAGCGGGTGGCTTTGAGTCCAGCAATCCACTATGATTTTAGTCGAGTACAAACGTGTTTACAGGTTGCTCTTGAATTGTTCTCTGATACTCTCATCAAACGGTTCACTTCAACTCACTCCTCTCTCTTCAGAATATAGAGCAATTAGTATAGGAATGTTAGGAATGTAATGGGTGTCCTTGATAGATACAGTTTTACAATGCATATATATTACTCTTAATCAAATCAGCAACGGCTTGTGTGAGAGATCGTGGTTCCTGACTTGTAAGGAGGAGTGACAGCTATGAGGATAACTGCTTAGACCGATTCTTTGGGGACGTTATCTTTGGCTTCTACGTGCTCCGATCCATGATCTTCGGATGACAATTACTCCTTGTTGACCGATTCTCTTTGATGGTTTAGCCTTCTTACTTGGTCCTGATTTTGGCTACTTGGGCTTTGATTTATCATAGGGCTTTGCCTTCAAAGAATCTATAACCGTTGAGACGTGAACCTGCAAACATGTGAACCTGTTAACCTGTCAAGAACATGTTAGCTTCAGATATGAAAATTCTAGGTATAGCAATTAGCCCCTAACTTGTAACGGGGAGYGTCAGGTTCGTCGTTGCAAGTTATACTTTGAATCTTTGAACTGTGATACTTTTATTTACACGTGATTTTTTCTAGATAATTTTATGAGATATGTTTTTTGAATCTTAGCGCAGATATCGAGGAAAGTCAGTTTGAAAATTAAATCGTAGAGCAATAAATTCAAGCAACCCCTTGAGACTTTTTATAAAAGCTCGATTACTCTTGGAGAATTACTTYGACTGGGCTGATTTCTAGGGTTTTGTAGAAATCAAATTCGAGCTTTTCGATCAAATCCATTTTTAAAATGAATTTTCCCTTTAATTCAGGTATTTCTTTTGTTTCTTTCCTTTCGATTTGTTTATTGTTTCATGCATTTTAATTCGATTGCGAAGAAGAGAAAGATGAGGAAATCCAACGACGAGCTTCCGAGCAACGTTGATTTCAATGAACTGCCGAAGATTGTGGCTTCGTCTGAGTTCTCCCCATCATGTGAGGTGATCATCCCTTCCGGTGAGTAGCTGCACGAATCRTGTCCAAGTGACTGCGTAGTATTCTTTGAGTATCCTTTTACCATCTATTTTAAATTTCCCTTCTGCCCTTTGGTCCGAGATTTCTTGGGCCACGTTGGTGTTGCCCGAGGCCAAATGCTGCCATCTTTCTAGCGTAGTTGTTGGGTCATTGAGGAAAGAACCCACTCTTAGGAGGAGGAATTTACTACTGTGGATCTCCTCTCGTGCTATGACATCAAGAGGATTTTAGGGGGAAGAATGACACTCAGATCTAAGCTTGATTGGCTTGAAATTAGTCAACGATGAGGGTGCGAATGACAGGGGATGGAAAACACCACTCTTTAGGGGAAACGGAGAATTGGCTAATTAGTGGGTGAAATTGGAAAGGTATTAGTAGTGTTTATTTTCTTGCATTCGGTTTCATTTATTTTTTCTTACATGTGTTGTTTTGTAGGTTTCGACGTGGATGTGGAAGTGTCAGGTTCAGGGGTAGTGTAGAGGTTTAAGGAGTTACCCGCTATAGATAAAAAGTTCCAGATTGCACCCGAACTGCTATCAGCTATGACTTCAAGTTAGTGTTCTGAGTTTTCGTCTGTTTTCAACTATCACGTTTCCTATGGGACTTTGGCTAAGCTGCGTTGGGTTCCTTAGGGAGGAGAGCTCAACTTGCTGACGCTCAAATGGAGGAAAGAGTAGCTAAGAGGAAGAGGGAACAAGGTACAACAACTGACAACGTTACCATAGTGGAACCTTCCAAGGTGAGCAAGCCGCTTGTGATCCCCATGATGATCGATGCTGGGGAGTTAACGTATCCCTTCCCAACAACTTCTTAGCTTCTAATGAGGTGGACAGTGGTATTTGGCCAGAGATTGGTCAACTACTGATGCCAGCGGCTGCTTCTCGATTAGACAATCAAGGGCTTGGACATCAGATACAGGTACAGGTTTGTGGTTCGGTTTGCTTTTGGATTTTGCGTGTTAGGTTCCTAAGTTTATTCTTTGCTTTTTAAGCTTTACAGGTGTCTCTTGTCACGAAATCCCTGATTCAGAACGTGGTGAAGCTGGAAGGTGAGGTTAAGCCTTTGAAGGAGAAGCTAAGGTTGGTTGGTTCAGACAAGGAGAAGGCCCTTGTTGCTCAAAAGAAGGCTTTCGATGCTGAGTATGCTGTAAAGATAGGGACCAACACATTGGGGAGTTGAACCAGGAGATTGATCGGTCGAATGAAGAGGTTTTGGACGTGGAGTCTATTGTCGTCTTTAGGGGAAGGTCTAAGATGGCTTTTGAAGTGTACCACGAAGGCACTACTAGGGAAGACTGCAAAAGGCTTGTTGATAGGTACATCGCCAAGGCGGGCCCGATCAGAGATCTATGGTCCGACAAGATGAAGAAGGCAGCTCAGCAAGCTGAAGGTCATAAGGACACTGCAGATTCGGGTCAGAGAGCGAACGTGGAAGCTCGATGTGAAAATCAAGGGGTGAACCTAAACGATGTCAGCAAGGTGAGTACCTCTGTTACTCAGAAGTCCAAGGGGTTTGTAGAGATTGTTGAGGAGACTCCATAGCATAGCTTAGAACAGTAGTTTCAATGAATTTTTAGTTGTTTTAGCTTGGATTTACCATTGGTCTAGTGGCCAATGTGTCTTTTGGATGGAATATGGAATTTGTGTTAACTTTACCACTGGCCAGGGGGTCTAGTGTGTCTTTTGAACTTTGCTTCTGTGAAAACTTTGCTTAGTAAATAAAATGTTGTGATCTGTGTTTTTCTGGCGCTTAGTATTGCTTTGATTCCTACTTGCATGTGTTTGCTTGTGTGTCCTAGTCTTCTTGTGAATTTACGTAGTTTAGCAGTACTTAGAACGTATGAGATGCGAGTGTATACGAATGAAAATCATATAGCTATGACTTGTGTACCTGTGAGATCGATGATGGCATGGCTTTTCTTGATATCTTGGATTCTGGTGCTTGTAAGTTCGTGGGATTTGGTSCCTGAACCTGGCGTAACTGGTGCTTGAACCCGTTGAAGYTGGTGTTCGAACACGTTGAACCTGGCGCCTGAAGCCATGAACCTAGCGCTTGAAGCCCTTGAACTAGATATTTGAACTTGTTGATCCTGGCAATTGAARCCGTAAACCTGGCGCTTGAAGCCGTTGAACCTGGCGATTGAAGCCCCTACAAATTGCATAGTACGTTAGTGTTTTACATGCAAAAGAGAGATTGGCAACGTTAGAAATACTTACGTGTGACTTAGAAGTAGTAGCATTTGAGATTGGTTGCGTTCCAACTTCGTTAAACTGGGGTGCTTTCAGGTGTGGTTAAGCGGTATGCTCCGTTTCCTACCACTCGTTCAATTTGGTATGGCCCTTCCCATTGGGTACCTAGCTTGCTTGCGTTAAGTTCTTGAGTGTTTGCGAAGACTTTCCTTAGAAACCAGTCTCCAAGTCTAAACACTTTCGCTTTCACGTTCTTGTCGAAGTTTTTTGCAACTATACCTTGGTACGCTGCCCTGCGTATAAGAGCGTTCTCTCTGTGTTTTTCGATTGTGTCCACATCCCTGGCTAGTTCCAGGTTGTTTTCATTGGGCGTGACTAAACCATACCTGGCTGTAGACACCTGAAAATGTCTCCCCAAATGAGTAATCCGTGATGAAACATACCGCGTCTCGCGTTTGTTTCGACTCAGAAAAGATGTTTGTAACTCACAAAGTTGGAAATACGTGAGGTCGTATCGGAACTATTGAGCAAAGGTCAAGGCAGGCAAACATATTTTCTTTCGGTTTTCTCAAAGTTTTCAAAGGTTTTCAAACAAGTTACGCTGGCGATTCTCATGCTTTTTGATTTTCATCATGTCCGTCACATTTTCTGAATCCGCCAGTATTTTTTAAATTATTTTTCTGATTTTTCTATGATTTTCTATAATTTTGCATTGTTTAAATACGCAGATTACGCAGAAAATACATGTATAATTAGAAATACTCGGAAATCGTGGAACCTTCTAGAAATTCTAGAACTCTTGCTTGAGAGCAAGGGTGTCTAGGTGGCGTACGAATCAAGGGAAATCACGAATAAAATCGGAGGAAATCAAAATATTTCGAGGTTTTTGGAAAATATATACGAAATCATCGAGCGTATATACGCAGATATGGAGCATATATACGCTGAACAGGAGCGTATATACGCTCCATATGCTGCGTATATACGCTCCATATGCTGCGTATATACGCTCAACCAAGCCATACGAAGTTGCCAAAACCTTATGGAAAGTGAAGCAGCGTATATACGCTACATATGAGCGTATATACGCAGGAAAGCAGCGTATATAYGCTCATMTGCAGCGTATATACGYAGGGTTTCCTTGCTCAAAATTTGCCTCGTGCCTATAAATACTCCCTTGCCTTGCTCAGTCCGATACGCTAAATAGACCTACACTTCATACACTTCATACGCACACTTCTCTCTTTCTAAAACTCTCTAAACACATTACACATTCGTTTTAGTTCAAAGCATCGATTCTCTTTCGAATCAACAAGCGATAACAAAGGTTGAATTCTGAGATTACTCACCAATAATTCTCTCACTTTCTTTTAAAATACTACCATGTGAGTTAATGAATAAAACAGAAACTCACTTTAAATCGTCAGAATAAGTAGGGTCCAAAAATGGCTTCACAAGATTTTTTATGGGTTTGGTCATCCTAAATTCATTCAGATAGGGACCATGCAAACAAACGATCTTAATTTGTAAGCAAAGCGAAAGAATCCATGGCTGCGTTACAGTGGACTAACAAAGTCCCTTTATTTTTCCAAGTAGCGACAAGGCAAATGATTGCGTCTTCATTCGTTAACAACAACTTTTCTGCTAGATAGGGTAAAAAAACGAGTTTTGCAAACTTGAAGTTTATATCACACCATACTCATTTGTTCAGTGTAAAACTGTATATTTCCTAACAAGACGGAATTAGTCATCACTAAAGCAGATAACGATGACAATCCTGTTTTTAGCCACCAGTTTAACATAAATACAATGTGCACATTAACTCAGGTAGGTATCCCTGCAGAAAAAACACTTTACCACTAGTATCATTTTTGTAAAACTTAGGGAGAAAA
>SNQN01005923.1:0-25385 GCA_008642245.1 Bassia scoparia
CACGCATCGGAATTTTCTTAAGTACGTCTTGGATAGATTCATAGATCTCAGTCATACTACAAATAAATAAATGGAAATCAAGTTAAAAAAATAAGAGTCTTTTTTTCCGTTGTTTTTGAATAGTACTACGTAAAACTAAGAACGATGAACTAGAAGTTATGCACCTAACTACAAAGTGGTCTAGTAAGGGCTATCAGTCCCTTCTCTCCTACTAACCAAAGAGGAGTTTTTTTTTTTTTTAATTAAAACATGATTGTGTGAAAAATGAGGAGAAAAGCCAATAACAATAATTCAATATTTGATGTTACATTTTGTACTCACTAATCACTACATTATACATTCTAGTATCATCAAATTATAGCAAACTTGTACACTAATATGTGCAAAGAGTAACACACTAATATCTCATCAATCCAACTCATTTTCTTCTTGCAGAAGTGAAGAAGAGGGACGCTCCAATTCCATTATTCCAGAAAAGGATTTGTGGATTGATGATGATGATGCAACAATGCTTGTACTAACACAAATGCTTGAGCTTAAATCCACTATTTCATCCTCATTAGCCTTCAATGGAGGAGGTTTTTCGACCGGTATGATCCCTTCAAGCATCTGCACTACTTTTCCCATCATAGGCCTCTGAGGTGGTTGCTCTTGGATGCACCAGAAGCTCACTAGAAGGGCTCTTGTCGCCTGCTCCATGTCGAACTCTTCATGAAGCCTGTTGTCGACGATGTTGATCACATTCCCCTTCTCAAGCTCTTCATAGGCCCAAATGGAGAACTTTTTGCTGTTTGTGTATTCAGAAACTTCAAAGTTTCTCCTTCCACTGACAATCTCTAGCAGAACCATACCGAAGCTGTAGACATCGGATTTTGATGTGATTGGCATGTTGGCCAGCCATTCYGGCCCCAAATATCCTCTTGTCCCTCTGAAGGTGGAAATGTTCCGAGTTTTTTGATCTTTCTGATTCATGAGCTTTGCAAGGCCAAAGTCTGAAACTTTGGCGTTCAGATTTTCATCTAAGAGGATGTTTTCGGGCTTTATGTCACAATGAACGATACAATCCCTACATTCCTCATGAAGGTATGTGATACCTCGTGCAGTCCCAATCACAATGTTGAATCGTTGCTCCCAATTCAAATYGTGGGAGTGTTCTTCCCCCTTGAAGAGGAACATGTCAAGGGACTTATTTTTCATGAATTCGTAAACCAGGAGCCTGTGACGGCCCTCAGAGCAAAATCCAACTAGCCTTACCAAATTCAAGTGGTGAGTGCTACTTATAGTAGCAACTTCCATCCTAAACTGCTTCTCCCCTTGCTCAATGCCCTCGAGTTGCTTCACTGCGACTACCATCTTATTGGCTAGACTTCCTTTGTAGACGGCTCCAAATCCCCCAGCTCCGAGTTTAACCTTGAACCCTTTGGTTGCCCTCTTAAGATCTTTGTATGCAAATTGCACCGGAGTCCCAGATGCATACTCGAGTAGTGCATACTGAGGGGACAACACCCCGAACTTGGGATTATTCCTACAACATGACCACCAAATGACAACACCTAATAGAAGCAAACCAACCAATGCACTCAAACAAGCAAGGATAACAATCATCCAAACATGCACCTTCCAACTAGTCCCATTGTTCAATCCTAATGTAGGAGACGGGTTTGGCTCAACCGGACCACAAACCTTCACGAACGAGCTTCCTGGGGTTGTAGGAGACTGAATCGCGCTCACAAAACTTGAAGTTTTGATATAGCATCGTCCAGTTCCATCATCCAAAACACTGGAAGCAACACATATACTATTATAAAGACAGTTCAATCTACAAGCTGTAATGCCCAAAACATACACATCTGAGGATGTCTCAGGAGGAAAAGTAAAGAACTGAGCATGATCCATTTGTAACATGACCTGACTTCCAGGACAGTCTTTAATCTCCACCTTCCTCCTACACCCCTTCCTACTATCATTCGGATCGACCGGAACGAAATTCTGTGATGGACAAGAACAAGTAGGACTACCAGTGACATTGTAACTACAAATTCCCATGTTTCCACAATACCCAAAAACCTCACATTGATCAAAAACACCAGCCCATCTAACACTAGTAGTGCCATTATTAGCACTATAAATCCTCACATTACCATCATTATCCAACTTCAAGAACCTAAAATCACTGCTAGAATCAAAATCAATACTATAAACCATGTTAATTGAAGAAGGCAATGTACGATCAGAAACAAACAGAATTCCATTACTTCTAAGTGATAAAACAGGGTCACTCAAATTGACATTAGCTGAAGAATTCAATTTCACCCCCAAATTCCAATACGAGATGGTATGATTCCACTTCAACGTCAAATTCCCATCTCTAATTAGACKAAATGAGTAAACCCCAGAATTCAGAACACTCGAAAGCGTGAAATTTTGATACGGCACAAGAGTGTCGGTAAARTGTTCGAAAGATTGCCACAATGAAAAAGATCCATTTTTTAGGATAAGATTACCAGAATCTTCGAGAGTAGCGTGGGAGATTCCGAGATGGGAAGTGTTGGATTGCCACAAAACGTCACCTGAACCGTTGACTAGCTGAAGATTTCGTCGGAAGAGAGTGAGGTAGGATTTAGCGTCGGAAATTTTCAGCGGTGCCAATAGGAACGGATCTCCTATGCGATGGAGAAGAAAAACTTTCAGAAGAAATGGGAAGAAGAGGAGAGAGAAATTGTTATTGGGTGACGACCATATTTTTGATTGGGGTTTGAGATAAAAGAGATAACCAGGAAGAATATCAGCTGCAAAAACGCAGATGTGAAAAACGAGGAGAATAAAAGTACAAAATCTCTTGCTTGAAACATTTTTTATGCGAAATTTAACCAGAAAAATGTGTTCTTCATCATATAATTGCAAACCAAGATGAAGAAATTGAAAAACAGCATTAAATGGTGAAAGTGAGAAACTGCAAAAGTACGAAAGTAGTGTGATTAGGGTGAAATTAAGCGCGAAATTTGGACACATGATTGAAAGCAGAAATTGCGATTTATAATTGAAAGTTATGTTTCAATTGTTCTGATTTATTTTTGACTTTTCAAGAAGACTGTTTACCGTATGTGGCAACTGTCATGTAATCAACTAGATAATCCGAGCATATGTATCGATTTTAAATAAAATAACAATTTTTTCTAAATAAACTAAAATTTAATTATCTAAAATAAAGTTTTTTTTTTAAAAAATGTTTTTATATAGTTATGTATAGAATAATAAATTTATAAACTTGTTACTCAACACTTTATTAACCTTCATTAAATATTTAATTTTTATGGCAATAATTAATAGTGTACTTGGGAGGGAATTTTGAGAGGAAAACTTTTGGAGGTGGAGATTGCTTTAGTAAGTTATTAGATGTGTGGATGAATTTTCTTTCGTTGACTTTTTTTAGCTGTGCATTCTTCTCATGTGTTTTGTGTTCTCGTTAAATTTTTTATTGATTATTTACCGTTGAACCTTATTTAATTTCATTCTAATAATATTGTAGTTGATTTTTATTTTGGACAATAATTTTTTGATATGATACAAATTTTTCTATTTAATATATTTTTTATATAAGCAGTAAATGTTAAATAAATTGAATTGAACATAGCTCGATTATAATACTACTTGAATGCATAGAAGAGAATTAGTCAATATTGGAATTGTAGAATCAATCAACTCTAGTGTTTTCTTTGAATTCCGTCGATTTGAGGATAGAATGATAACGAAATAACAATGTTCTTAGAGTGATTGTGAAAGATAGTTATGTCGTACTGTGTTTGATTTGTCATTCATAGTTTTATATAAAATGATATCCCGTTTGTAATAGAATTAAAAATCAATAGATTTTCTACGGAGTAATAGTTTTATATTTATTTAATGTGTTAAATTGGTTGTTGAGTAGTCGATTATTAGATAAGATATTTAATTTAATGTTTAATAACGGTCATGTTATTACACACGACTACTTCCCTTAGGACCTTATTGAAAGAACTAAAAGAATTAAGAATGGAAGAAAGTCTCTCTAATAATTTAGAAAATAACACATACATATGCCAGTCAAAATAAAATAGAATTAGAAAATGCAGAAGAATGCATGATACGGTGGAATTCAATTGCAGTTTTCATGCATGCATTGTTTGAAACGCTACAATTACTTCGTATAACATTATAAAGTATTCCCTTCGTTACGTTTTATTGGGAACTCTTGGTATTATATTAGGAGAGGTAAAATATTCAAGTGTTACTAATAAAACGTAAGAATGGACTATTCAAAACATATACAATCAAGTATTTTAGTATGTAATTGGTAGAAAATCGTTTTTTTAGAAGAGCATTTTCATTAATTAATTTTTGTAATAGAAATTCATTTTGTACACATAATAACACCAGTCAATTTTTCATGTAAATTTTCAATACTAAGAAACGTACTATTAATTTATAGCAAATTTAGCTTATACTTGACTAATTTTGAAGGATGTATTCGGTCAATTCACTTGATGAAAAACAAATAACTGTTTTTATTAGGGTTCGTTTACTTAAGCGGGAAAAACAATTGAACATAACTAAAATGAAATGTTTACAAGAGAAGATCGAAAAATTAAGTTAGGTACTGAACTGAAAATAAATTGATGTAAACATGCTTTGTATAGGAGTCCACCACTTTGATCCGAGACTTCACAACGAGCCGCTCACATTACTTAAACTTGTGGGGAAAAAATAACTTATCGAAACAAACGTTTTCTTTTCAGAACTTGTTGAATAGTATTATTAGACTGATCCATATTTGTTTCCATATCAAAATTGTGATTAAGTGGATGATATAATGCTAGCTAGAGAATGGTGACAGATCGAATTTTTTTGTTAGATCACGCATATTTGGTATATTTTATGAGATAATTAAAGGATCTTCTATATGGAAACCAAATGTCCCGTCAAAAAGTAATTTGTAACTAACAATCAGTCAAATGATGGCGCAAGCAAGCAAAACGATCAATATCAAAGCCAGTATTGATTGGATTTTGGAGAACAAACTTAAGAAGGCTGAAGCACATTGGAGCAAATCATGCTCTTACATGAAACAACACAAGCAACTTAGCTAGACTATTATACAAAGATGCTTTCGGAGCAACTGTCTAATGGATGTCTAGCTAGGCAAGTGAATGCCGCGCCACTGCAGGCATACGTCGTAGTCGTCTCATCGATCAATCGTTGGCAATATGTGCAATCGCTTGTGTATGGTAGCAGCTAGCAGGTGATTATTATAGCCGGGCTAATTGTTGAAGATTGAAAGGATACGCTTCGGTTTTTCGATGAGAAGAGAAAGCCTTGGTTGCAATGATAGCATTCACTGCTTCAGTAGTGTGCTGCCCGTCGAAAAATACGTAGCTGCTTCTGTTACTGCATACGTGACCGCCCTCTTTGCATAATATTCCCACCCCTCTAATTTTCTGCAATTCGCAACAAGGCCTTGCTGCATCGGTAAAACCTACATTCATTCGCAACAGATCGAATCAAAAGTGTATGTTAAACGCACACATCAATTTGGTTTCCACCAYATATAATTTAATTTAGGAAAAATTGTCAACAACTACTCATTTTTTTTTTTTTTGTCGCTTTTGAAAACAACTACCCGGATTGTTTTTTTATTTAAAAAAACTGCCCACTTTTTATGACTATCCACTTTCAGAATTTCAAACTTGCGGAAGACATATATAACTACTTGAAAACAACTCCAAATCACGTGATTCTTGATCCTATTTTATGTATTTTTCCAAGATCTACAACTTTTATGAAGGAACCATGTCCAAAAAACAGATGGATAGCTGAGAAAAGTCTAAAAATTAAGTGTGACGAGGTTTGGGTGGTTGAGTTGTTTTGGTGGGTGTTGGGTGGTTATAGAGGTGGGAAACAACAAAGTTAGGTGATTTTGCAATTGGGATGCCACGTTGGGGTGGTTAATATGGTGTTGAAATGTTGAATGACCAAAATCCAAAAGTGGGTAGTGATTCGCAAAAAAAATTGAAAATATATATGGGTATTTGTTTTCAATAAAAAACAATTTGAATAGTTGTTTTCAAAAATAAAAAAAAATGGTTAGTTGTTGACAATTTTTCCTTTAATTTACTAGGATAGACGTTTCATTTAATTTAAGTACCTTTTGCAAGTGGGTTTTTGATGATGTCCCTTATGATCTTGTAAGTGTTAACGACAACAAACTCGGAACAAGGCATCTTTTGCTTGAGGTYATCAACTAGATTGCGGAGTTGCACATTGTAATAGTGAGCCGCTTTGTTCACCAAATGTATGCATTTTTGGCTCCCGGATTCATCCTTAACAACGGGAGTGCACCCGATTGGGTAGATTGTCAACAATGCGAATTTCCTAGCTCCTAGCTCGTATAATCTCTGTCACGTTATTGTACCGTGCCAGTACGTCACAAAGGAGACAATAAGAACAGTGTATATTAAATAATGTAAATAAAATCGCGAACATTATTATTGAGTGACACACTTTTTGGTCAGGGTAAACAAGGGGGTCAAAAACATAATTTTGAACACTTTAGAGTTCATATTTTTTTAAAATAACGTAAACAATTGAACATTTTTCATCACGACAAGGTCAAGTACGACTTAGTTGAGTGTCAACCAAAAAATGTACGCGACCTAAGCTAGTCTGGTCATGCATTATCTAATTTACCTTTTGTTAGAGGGTGAGGGTATTGACATGGTATCAGAGCCTTTCTCAATCTAAACCCTAAAACCTAAATTTTTTTAAGATATAGTTTTGAACACTTTAGAGTTTATATTTTTTTTTAAGATAACATAAACAATTGAACATTTTTCATCACGACAAGGTCAAGTACGACTTGGTTAATTAAAAGTTAATTAAAAGCATAAACCTACCTTGAGCTGGGTGGTGAAGGTGGAGGTGAGATTATGGACAAAAATAGGGAGAGGAGGCCTAGAAGAACTGTTTTGAAGGAAGTAATTCATCTCAAGATCATTATTTCCTGCTGCAACCATAAACAAATACTGTCCTAGCTTTTCTTCAGAGTTGTCTCCCAGCATCGTTTTCATCTCCGGCAAAGTCCGACCTTCAAAGTTCCTGATTTGTTGATTCATCGTCACCACTCCTACCTGCTCAGCTCCATCGACATACACGACGGTGTTTCATAACAATGAAACCATACAAAAGAGCATACGTTGCTTATTTAATGCTAACATTTTCCTTATTTATATTGTATAGAATATTTCTACAAATTGATCCGATTAATTGGATAACGGAGGATGATGTTCTCTCGTTTATTTCCACATTGTATCTTCATACTTAAGGTCCGTTTACATTAACTGAAATCAACTGAACTGAATGGAGCTGAACTGAATATTTTATGAGAGAGAGAAATTGAGTTAAGAACTGAACTGAACTGAAAATAAGCTAATGTAAACTGACCCTTAGTAGACTACTTTGAAAAATTGAGTGTAATTACACCGTACAACCTGTTGTACAAGATAATTTTCTACATGTTTTTTTTCTTTCTTTTGTTCTTTATTTGTAATTCATTAATATGCATGTGAATTGGATTTGTTTTCACATACAAAAAAAAAAAGAATATACGGAGTAATACATATATACGTACCGAGATAGAACCAGTTTCATCGAGTATGCCACTGCCACCAGAGCCATAGTTGACACCATGGACGAGATTATCAGCCTTGGTATTAGGGTCGGCAAAAGGTGGGATTATCGGAAGGTGAAGAAGATCAGAAATCGAATCGGCCACAGTTTTTCCATTAGAAAATCTTCCGGTAGGACCAAAAGGGAAGTCTAGGCCGTAAGGATGATAATTGGCCTTTGATAACGTTGTTTGGATGTAGTTATTGTTGCCATTATCAACTACTGATGTTCCAAACACAAACATTCCCTTGAACATTTTCGCCTTTTCGTTGTTTTCGTGACCATTGTTAGTAGGTTGAAGCTCATTGCTACTAGCTAATTGAGAAATAATGGTTAAGAATTACAAGAAATCCTTGGAAATATAGATTTTAGCCATTATTTTCATTTTTTGTATATATAAATTGTTTATTTGATTTAGTGGTGTGAGGAATAGTGTTATGAATTAGGTAGAGTTGAAGGATGAATACAATGTGTTTGTGTTTTAATATGGTCTATTTATAGCTGATTGTGACATTCAATGAAGTGTGAAATGATGATTTTTAGTTGACTAAGAAGTCTTGTATTTTATTTTTTTTTATAATTCTTCATAGATGTAGTCAACACTCTTATTTCGATAAAATGCACAATCAGTGTTTTGTGAGAAATAAATATATACAACTATATTTGTAATTTTTGTACATTTGTATAATCTTATATATGTGGGGGAGTAAGGGAAGTATATGCGCACAACTGAAGTAGAAGATACGATGCGGTAGTATATATTGTGAATATTGGTTGTGCACATATCTTCACAAGCAGAGAGGCTAGAGGTGATCAACATTAGTCTGGCTCCTCGCCCGGTCCGGTCCGCCCGAAAAGTGGGGCATTTGGATAATTAAAATATCAATTTTTAGTTCAAAAGTCGGGGCCGGCCCGATAAGCTGGAATGATATCCGAACTTTTGGAGGGTTTCGTTATTCTTTTATATACAGTGGTCCGGCTCGCCCATTTGATCACCTCTAGCAGAGGCGGTACAGTGTGAGAGAAATTTTGAATTGAGTTAAGGAGCGCGTCGAGGAATTCATTGCTATAATTGTGTTATACTAGTAGAACTATGTATAGAGCTATTTATTGTTGCTTGTGATATAGTGACAGTTTGATTTGATGATGCTTTTTTTTTGTTGAACTCACAAGCAATTTATACAGTACTTTAGTAATTTTTTACATTTTTAAGAGAAATAGTCAACTATGTTCATATATCACTAGTAGTACTGATTGTTTGTTTGTGTTTGAATTGTAGAAAATAAAGAAACTTAAAATGAATGTAGTCATGGCGTTGTATCGAACTACACGATTTTAATATGCAGATAATTAACTAATTCTAAATTAACTTACTTATTTTAAGGCTGAAGCATGTTACTGATATGACATATTAGGCCACGCCCGTTAATCACGAACAAAATCGTGTCCTATTCACTTGGCGTGGTGTGGGAAGAAAACGTTATAACCCTATCTAAGCAACAGTACTCCAAAGATCGGACTTTGTCAAGGTTTCGTCAATATTAAATCATAAAAACTGAATGAAATAAGTTGGAAATAGACAATTTCCAGTTGAGACAACTCCAGACGCTTAGACTTATAGATATAGATAGAAGGTGTAGATCTACACTGGTAGATGTGAGATTATAATGAAAGACAATGGGCGAAAAGATTTTTCCTGCTAATATGGAAACTCAATATGAAGGCATGATATGCATTGTTTTTATTTAAGCACAATAAATGGAGTGTCATGTACATTTTGAACCAATTGTTCGAGCTTCTGGATTCGCATTGAATAAAATGTCATGTTACCTTGAAATGATATTCACGAATCACTGATGTTTTTTTGTCTATTAAAAATTCAAGTGGTTCATGGCCTTCCTTCTTCCTAACAAATGCAGTATGTACTGTTTATTTTGCTTGACTGGTTGCGTAGATTATTCCTCATATGTTCGAGCATAACAAATGAGGTAGCTAATACAATGATATGTCATTGAGGGAAATGAAAGGGGAAAATTATGATCGTAGTATTTAAAGAGGACGACAATTCTCATTAAATTAAATTATGTGCACGATTTTAGAATATTTTCAATGGTATATAGCCTAAGTGAACGTGAATGAACCATTAACATATAACCCATTAGTACGTAACAACCTTAAACTCATCATTGGGGTATGATTTGTGGTTTTGATCAATATCATGTTAAGCTAAATATAATTGCCATATAGGTATACGAGATGAGAGTGTTTGAATTGGTCAATGTGGGACTGTGGAAGCATGCCATTTCTAGTATAGAGTGTTGGTACTTGGTATATTCGAACAAATTTTTATATAGAAAAATTTCATATGATATGTTCGATTTTAGATATTCTCAATAATATATCTTAATATATTTATTATATATATATAATATAATATATATTATTTTATTTATATATATATATATATATATATAGCTATATATATATCTATATATATATATATACTAATATATATATCTATAATTGTATTATTATCAAATAGAACCATTATTAACATCTAACCATCAGTACCACCCCAAACCACCATTGGTATGTTTGTGGTTTTGATCATATACCATACGTAAGCTAAGTATAATTGCATAAGGTAGAGAGATTGATGGGTTTGGCTCATGTGGGAGCATGCCCACTCTCTCTAAGCTAACTCAAATTAGGGATCGATTCTCATCCCGAGTGTTGGTAAGTTAATAATTACTTTGAAACAAATTTGAATTCTTATTTTAAATGTTCACGACGTACAATTAATTTAATCGTGGATGCTTTGTTTGAAAAAGAAAACGCAAAAAAAATACTAGTCTCTAATCTAGCTAGACCTAGCTAATAAGATAGATGATCCATACCCCTAATCCTACTTTTTGGCGGGTTTGGTTAAATCCTTAACATTAAGAGGGGGGACTTCATTCTGATCAACTGAACTGAATGCCTTGACACCCAAGTAACAGTTTGCTGCTTCTGTGAGGTGCTACCCGTCGTAGAACAAATACTCTTTCCTGTTCGTGCATGTTCTCCCTCCTTTCTTGTCAAAGTGTTGCACTTGAAAAAACGAAGGAAATATTTATTTATATATTTACAAGTTAGTCGCGTACCTGCAGAACTTTGAACGTTAGTGAAATAAAATCAGATCGAATAATAAAATCATTTTTTTTAACTTAGAACTCATACAGAATTTTTTTTATTTCATTTTAACTAACGGGGTTAACCCTTTGAGTTAATTTGGATTTAGAAATCAGTTTTAGGTTATTAGATTTCAGTCACCTCCCAATTGTTATTGCGGGGAATCGAACACGGGTTTTCCCTACCAAATGCAGTCTCAATCACTACTACACCAACCATCAATTGGTTAGTAATTTATTAGTGATGGTAATTATTTCTAATAAAGCTTGATTTGAATAAACAAACATTACAGTTATAAACCAAGGTTGATTCAAATTATCTCCCTAAAAAAATTCCTAAATAAATAGTAAATACGAGACATCAAATTATTTATAGTTGAGCTTGTTGATGATTTGCTTCAGTTAATAATTGATTGCGTTTGAATTGTGTTGACATTGCTATTGCTATTGCTATCGCTTTCATGTTGGTAATTGAATTGTTGTATATATGATTGTATCCCATGCACATACAATAAACCTAGCAGTACAAGTACAACCCCCCATACCAACACCGTGCCCTTTGCTCCATTCGCACACCATGCATCAACATTCGTATTCGCACCATTTAGTCTCAATCATACTTTGTGTTGAGTGTCAAGCAACCATTATTATCTATATACTCATATTACTTTGGGAAAATAAAATACGCGTTGTTTTTATGTTTTTTTCATGTAGGGAAATTAAACACTAAAAATGCACGTATGATATGGCTATTATTATTGTTGAACATACATATGCATCATACACATGCTTATACGACATCAATATGCATTTCAGCATTTGTATGTGTTTGTTGTGCATGCATGCATGCATACATATAAAGGGATCGGAGCATCATTGATCACTTTCGATCAATATATGCCTACTCTAGCAATTAGCTATTAGCTATGTCCTTTCGTTTTTCCATGTTAATTAGGTTGCGTGTAACATAATCCTTTTGAAATTACGTACCTTTATTTTATTTTGATCTACCTTAATCAAGACGATCAAGAAGACATACAGGATAATTGATCTCCCCAATTATTGGCTAAGAGTAATACGATTACAAGCTAAGATAAGATTGTAGATTCACCATATTTATTTCAAGATGAATTAATAATGAAGTTGATGATATGGGCAATAACTAACATTGGCTTCTTAAGTAATGAGTATGCTATTGCCTTGAGATATACATACATACATGTACTTGCATGGGTGAATAGTATGATCAAGATGGTATGCATTTATGGAATAGTTAGACACATTCTAGGAACTCTTTTGACATACGTAATTTTAGTTTCATATACAAATAATAATAGTTGATGAAATTTCCCCGATCAAATAAACTATACTTCCTCCGTTTAAGTTTATTGTTTATGTTTGTTTTTTTTATTGTATATGAAGATGAAAGTTTAAAAATAAAGGGAAATTCCCATTGGTAAGTCGTGGTGTTTAACGAGATCCAACTTAGTGGTGCTTGTGTTTTTTTTTAATCCGCAGTATTTAGTTTATAAACTTTAGTTTGCTTTCAAACCGTGATTAACTATTAGTGTTTTTGTGTTAATGTTTTTGGCCGTTAAGTGATGTTTTAACCAACCCTAACCTTGGCTTGGGTTTAGTTTAAGGTGATTGTTATCTGCTTGCCTCTTCCTTCCCTAGTTCGACTCATCTTCTTCATCGCTATCTCCTTCATCTTTTCCAATCAGTACTTCTTAAATTGATTTTCCCTGTTTTATCACTGCATTCTTTGCGTACCTGCACCCTTTCTCATCAGGTCACGTCAACTGTCAGCCCGTCATCGTTTGATCTGCTCTCTCTTCTTTCTCACTGCATTCCTCTCAATTCGGATATAAAAAACCAGCATGAACATAACAATTGTTTTTATCACTCACTTTAACTAATTGTTATCTATCTTCTATCTCATGTCATCTTTCTCTATTCTGACAACAGCTAGAAATAAACCCATATTCTTACAATCCGTAAAAAGATTTTCAAACTTGTTGTAATTTTGTGCTTTTTTATGGAAAATATTTGTAGAAATGAATGTTGTACACATCAGAGATGATACACAATGATCAATTTCCGGTGGGTATGAAGAGTTTGTGTTCTGTTGCTGCGGTATTCATCTTATACTTATTTGTTCTATCTGCAAATGGGGTTAAAAAGAATGGGGTAGTTCGCACTTGGTAATCAGGCGTTTTTTACAAAGATAAATAAACCATTGAATTATAGTTGGCCAATATTATGGTATGAATTTTTCTTTTATTTTCTGGGAATTTCTTTTTATTCTGCGAGAGAGAAGAAAAGAGATGTTGCAGTTGGAGGATGAATGAATGATTGAGTCGTGTGTATGCTAAGAAGTTGAATAAGGCATTATTCAATAAAAAGAATCGAGAGAAAATAGCTTAACCCTACAAAGGAACCAGAGGTTAGGGATTAAAATCAACTTAACAGCTAACCACAACTAATTAACGTAAAACACCAAATATTTACGGTTAGGAAAGCAATGAAGTTATTATACCATATTGGGCATTAAAAACAAACCAACACTACACAGTGGAGATTCTCATCAAACTCAACACTAACCATAGGGAATTTTCCCAAAATAAAAATCTTCCAATTATCCGAGCTGACAACGATAATATACTCCTATGTTTCTTGTTTTATTCTTCGTTATACTTTTGCAATTTTAATGGCACATGTTTATCGGATATTACGGAACAATTAGTTTTTATTTATTTTATCTTCAATTCTTTTTTTTATACTGTTCTCACGAAAAAATGGGTGTCATGCATCCATTCATCTATTTTGAGCCTAAAATATAAGGACTATAAATAGGAAACGAAGGTGAGATTAAAAGTACATTTATTAATTAGATGTGGAGAGAGAGAACAATAAATTTGCATGTATTTACGTTAATTAGGGTGAATGAGGGTTGGTAGAGTTGAATAAGCAGAGCATACGATTGAAGGACGATGGATTGATTTTTACATATTCATTTTGAATGGAACTACCACAGCACAATTAGAATCAATCATGTTTTAAGGCATTCTTGGGAGTTTCTGTCTTCCCTTTATTTTAATTACATAGCGGAGTATGTAATTTGTTTTATTAATTTAGAAATATATTTGTAATTAATAGAATATATTCGAAATTCTAGTTTATAATTATAATAAAAAATTAAATATCGAGTTCAGAAAGATATTAGAATCAATTAAAGATAAACCTTGCTTAATTAATAGGTGGCTTGTCAAAAACGTAGCCAAGTCATCCCTGATTAGTTATACTTCACAATTCCTTCTTTAAAGTATATTTATTGGTTGTGGTAATCCCATTCTCATGGTTATATGTAAGAATTTTCAATGACAAACGTATATATCTATATGAATTTTCTTCTTAATTTATTATTTCAATTTATGGCCAAAGTTTTAAAATCGCTACCCAAAGAAACTAACACCAATCATTGTTTGCCACAGTACACAATAATACTTTTGGAGTTCGACCAGTAAATAATTCTCTTAACGAGACATTTTTTCTCACTATTTATGGACAAAATCGATGTGAGAATTATTTATGAAGCTACTAGATACTTAGAATTTAAGCTTGTATCAGTTCTGAAGATGAAAGGGTTAGACTTCAGAAGGGTCAGAGAGTAACTAAGGCTTGGTTGCAAGATCGCGCTTAGCATCTCGGGTTATGCTGTCCTCAACATGCGCATCGTAGGCTATTGTTCGTTAGTAGCGTCGCAGATGCTCGATTCGCTTTGCTGACAACGTTTGGCTTGATAGATCAGTTCACACACGGCTCTCTCTCATTGATATAATTCCTACACCACACGGCGTTAAGTATTTGCACGTGTGCAATGCATGTATTTTCAATAGTTACTTTATTATAAAACAGCAGGTATTGTAGATTTAGATGCACAATAAATTATTGATGGCATAAGCATTATGTGACTCTTTATATCAATTAATTGACCCTTTATATCAATATAATCACTTTTAACATTCAAATATACGTGATTAAATAAAGGAATCGACTATATTGATAAAAAGGTGTTACTAACTGTTACTATATTAACAAAAGGGTATCATAATTATGCACAGTAAATTTATTGTGTATTCGATGTACTAATACTTTGACAATTAATAAAATGCTCTTGCATTTTTTGTCAATATATTCCATGTGTGGTGTGGAGCCGGGGTTGTTCAAAACTTCGATGATGATTTTGGCGGGATTGACGACGACAAATTGAACACCGGGCATTTGGGGCTTGGTCTGATTGACCATCAAAATCAACTGATCGTAGAACATGGCAACGACTGCATTTGGCCCTGGTATGCACCCTTTCCCTTTGCTGATAACTGGACTGCACCCTAATGGATACACTGATAACAGCACAAATTTCCTTGCTCCCAAGTTGTATAATCTCTATARTAATATAAGTACCATACATACATCATTGTTATGAGCACTTTCAGGTATCTCTCGGTGAGTCTCYCGTGGCATTTTAACTAAAGATTGTCGGTTTATTTACATAAAATGTTACGGGAGACACTACTTTAGTATCTTCCCAAGAGATACTAATAATAATCACCCCATCATTATCACCAAAAAAATTAAAATATAATTTTGCATGGTTGATGGTTCAACTACTATTTTTACATTTTAAATGATGTCGAATGAGCCTTTAATAATCAGAATTTGTTTCTTCAAAAGAAATAGATAAATTTTTCGGTGCATTCGATCAGTGTGTCAATAGTATTATTGTGCGTCAAGTATACAATAACATTTTACATTGACATATATATATAGTGACTTTTATTAGGTCTTGTAATAATAAGTTGATTTTTATTGTATAATTGTAACCGTGTTTTGACGTATAATGCCCGCTTATTTTAATACATCATATTGACCATTTGGCGCAGAATAATTTAGTGTACACCGAACATATTCAAGAATTAAAAATAAAATAAAGCGTTGCCGGGATATATATGATTGAAATATTACCTTGAGTTGATCAGAATAAGCAGAGATTAGTTTAGCAGCAAAGGCTTGAGGAGTGGTGARATTTTGCCCGAAAAGGAAGTAATTCAACAAGTAGTCATTGTTTCCAGCAGCAACCAGAAACAAATAGTCATTCAGTAATTTMCTTCTTTGACATCTCAACTGTTTTTCTAATTCCGGCAACGTTTCCGTTTCAAAGTTTCTAATTTGCTCGTTTAAGCTGATCACCTTCCCCTGTTTTTAATCATAACATTCGTATTAATTTTTTTCGTTGCTAAGAGAGAGAACTACAGTCTACAGAGGTATTAATAAGAATCGATCTTAGGATCTCGTAGGACCGAGCGAGAGAAAAGATCTAACAATCTGAGTTATCCCTGACTCTCACTCACATCGTACTATCATAAACGTAATAGTCTTGTTCTTGTTTAAGTGTTTAATTAAACAAACAAGAGATTGATAACGTAACATGTTACATGTTAGATGACCAATTTATTGGATTTTACTGCAATAAGAACGTGAAATGATAGAGATGTTTGTTGTATGTGCATGCAAAACGGCAAATTGCTAATTTGCTATGGTAGTTGGTAGATCAATTCAATTACGATTTTTTAGGTGATAAACATGTCATGTGATGCGCAAAATAACATTTATGTTGTATTTTTTTATTAGATGGAAAAGAATCAATTCAACAATGATTTAAACTTTAATCATACATATATGGTTAGGGGCGGCACCCCCCATTTATATTATATAACGTTTATTATACTCCGTAATTGATATAATCGTATTATATAGAGTTTTATTACAAGAATCGTCCCCTATACTTCTCAAATCCTGATTTCGCCCCGACATATGTCTTAGGGGAACTGACATTGGACATTGGCACGTCAACATGATGTATATGCGGTTATCGGACTGCTTCCACAGGTAGCAGCGACAACAAACTGATGACTGAAATTACTTGCATGAGGTGCACCACACAATGCAAACAATTAATTGAGTGTGATTCCTTGCTTATTTTACTAACACCAAACAGAAGATTCGAAGCTTATTCGACAAAACCAATTAATAACAGCCATCTTGCGTTATATTTCAGTTATATCTTTCAGTCAGTTAAGTTGTTTTTCGGTCGAAGTATGCAAGATAACTTAAATTACTTACCGAACCATTGCCGTTTCATACGAAGTTGCAACACCAAAAGAACCGAAATTGACCACCATAAGGATTTTATTCCCTTTGTTTAGGATCAGCAAAAGCTGGATCCAAGAGAAGCTTAAGATAGCCTGAATGAAATCAGCCACGTTTTCCCGTTTGGAATCTGCCTGTTGCTGTTCCGTTGGCGAAATCGGATAGTACGAGTGGCATAGTGGCCTCATAGGTAGGAACCGATGATGTTGTTGTTGTTGCCGTGTCAACAACCACGAGGTACCCGGAAGATGGAACATCCTTCTTTAACTTTACCTATTATTATATTAAACTATCTTATTTATTAGTTATTTTATTTTATTATTTCTGGCTTATAGCGTTGCAAAGCACCAAGAGCAAACAAACTAAATATTGAGAAGATCATTATAAGCCTATTTGTACGTCAAATTTAAGCCATTGAAATAATTGGAGGGTGTACAAAAAGCTAAGGTTTATACTCGATTTATGAAAGAAAACAATTTGAGTTGATTTTGAAAAAAAATATGAAAAAAAAGATTGGTACATTTACTTAAATCTTGTGATTATGGATTGGATTTGCTCTTATCTATTTATAGGGAAATGATACCGGCTATTTCTTCCTGTAACAAAGTAAAGCAATAAATATTTATTTTGCACAAGATGCCATCAACGTTTTTCTGATACTATTTAAATTGGTGGAACTCAACATATTGTTATAGACTTTTACATAGAATAGTATTTAGTATTAGAAGGTAAAATGTAAATCCATATATATGTATTAATGTTTTATATAAATTAGAATAGTGCAAGAGGCCTAAATGGTTCGGTTCGCGATATCTTTCATATATATTGCGAGGAAAAATATTCTTAATTAATAGTGGATAGTCTATTTGGTAGATGTGGTTGTTGTCCATTTTGTATTAATTTCAGCATTGGTGAGTAGTTGGGTATTCTTTTTAATATTGATTTTAAGTTAATTCATTTATAAAGTACACACATATTAATAAAACACAACTTCATTCAACTGATTTCATCTCTCATCCTAATAAATATCTTCTTATTTGAATACTTCTTTTGTTGGTTTTTTGTTTCATTTATTAGGAATATAATGTGTACTATGTTACTGTATTAAGTATAGTATAGGTGTTGATGAATATTTTTAACTAGTCATGATTTTTACAAGTGTAATTAATGGCGTAGTTGCGTATGTGTATGACTTTTATAAAATTTCATTATTCAACGTTACTTTGATAATTACTCAATGGCTAATTGAATCACCAGCTATATTATATTTAATTTACTACATCCATAGTTTGACTTCTCAAAAATAAGAAAATAAATTAATTTACCACTTAAAACTATTTGTCTATACCCGCATGTGTAAGCTAAGCTATCTTCGTCGGGAATTAATATGAATGAGCTCATTGCATTACTATATACCTATCTAAATCATCTATTCGATGAATGTATTTATCTTAGTGTTTGCGCATTAGTGAATAGATTAAAACATCAATTAGAAGAATCAATTACAGCTAACATTACATAGTTCATGTTATAAATAATTAATTAATCGCATGCTACACTTTTGAAAGAAATTAATAAACGGAGAGATACTCTTGGCTTACTCAAAATAGGTTTTTTTTTTTTATAAAAAAAAAAAACTCTTTTGATAATTGCACAATACTCAGCTTATTTCCATTTTCTAATTTATTTGTATCTATCCACAAGCGCTCGTGGACTTTTACTTTAATGTATAAGGGCTATGTGTATCCCTAGTCTCTAAGCGCATCGAGTCTCTCAATAGAATTGAACAGTCTCACGTAAATCTCACCATTTGTTGCATTAAAAACCAGTGGGAGCTCAAGTGGATTTTCTAAAAATGACAACTACCACATTGAGAATTTGAGACCGCTCGTGTAGGCTCCCACATATTAGTATTTTGTGGTTATCTTATTAATTTTAATTCTTTTTTCAAGGATATTTGATAAATTATAGATTAAAAAAATGTTTCAAATATTTAAGTGAGTCTGGAATAGGAGTCTCAGGGATAAAGTTAAATTGTATGATTTGAATTTTAAAAAGTTAAGTAAAAGTGACGTGGCAGGTCTGAATTGTAGAGTGAGTCTTGGATAAACATGCCCTAATAGTTAATACAGATGACAAATGAGTCGTCTTTCTAGCCATCCATCTCATGTCATGTATCGGTAGCTAGGGTGCCTTATGGCGTATGGTTTGATCKAATCATTCAAGTCTTCACAACTTCATYATAGTGAAATTAATTTTATGCTTGAGAATTAATTATATGGTACACAATTAGTCGTTTATTCAAGTATTTTCGAGTTAGGATCAAACCTCATTGTATATTATGTCCATTTATGTACACKTYAGGAGTCAAGATCCTCTTATATACTCAACTTTAGGATATTYGTTACGATTTTAATATCCTAATGACTTTTATGCTTAAAGATTCACATCGTACACAATAATCATCAACTCAAATAAACTTCATGATATATTATACTCATTTATGTACATTTCAAGAGTCAAGATCCTCTTGTATACTCAACTTTAGGAAATTCTCGAGGACTTTATTATCATAGTTACTTTTTTTTTTGCTTAAGTATTTATATTGTATACAAATAATTGTCAAATTAAGTATTTTCGAGTCAGAAACAAACCTCGTTGTATATTATGCAGTACAATACATTTCAAAATCAAGATCTTATAGTATATTCAACTTTAGAAGATGAAAAAAAATGGAGAATTCATTTCATAAATAAATTATTGAGAATGTATAAAGAGAAAAGTAAAGATGATTTTTGAAAATTTTATTTTATTTTAAATTTACGTGTCAAATCAAAGAAATGGAGAGATTGTAATTCACATTTCAATTGGGTATTCTAGGTAGCACAATTCATCTTGCTACCTTGTGTCTAGAGACTAGAGATATCGGATATCATACTCCAATTTTAGCAATTATTTACATCATATAATCATCTCGATTAATATCCTATRAAAAAGATACTTACCAAATTATAAGATACTATTTTATTTTGCTAATTTTAGTAGTACAGAGTAATTGAATAATTTTACAATTTATCTCTATATATAATTCATATCACATACCAAGTAAAGAATAATACGAGGTACAAATTATTTTTATAATACCCCTCCGTTTTACGTTTTTTTCGTAAGAGTACTAGATTTTGACTGCATGCGCGCGATCAATCATCATTTTTAACTATTCCCAGTTACCCCCTCGTATTATTTTAGTATTCATACGTGTGTCCAGACATCCTCATCAAAGGTTCTTCTATTTCGTGTGACTATTCTTCGATCATCTTCTTTATTTCCTCATTTCTCGATTCATCATTCTATCTCCAATATATCATTCAATTAGCTACTAAGACTGTAAGACACTTTCTTTATTCTTTAAATCTTCGTTTTAATTTGTGCAAGGCTTTTGAATTCATTTTGAATGTATATTGTGTATATTTATTGTCTATTCTATTGTTTATATTTTGTTTTCGTCTATTTATGCACTTTGATTGCACACATATCTAGATCTGATTATTTTACTTGGCTTCTTTCTGAATTTCCTTTATTTATTAATTGGCGCTTGTTGATGTCGTTATTACATATTTGATTCCTTTTTGTTATCAAATGGCTTAGACAATCTGGGTTTGAGAAATTACGGATGTTTTTATCCGAAAATGTGCGATTTTTAGCGATGTCTTTTGAGGCTCAACTTTGTTTGAATTTGATGCTCCCGTAGAACTTCCGAATATTTAACCAATTTTGACAGAATAATTGATCGATTATTAGGGTTTTTTTGGCATAGGTTTGGTTAATGAGGGCTTTTTTTTTTCAGCTTTAATTTGTAATGCCGTACACACTTTCGACTAAAATGCCCACATATGGAAGTCAAATTATCAACACTGAATTAAATGTACTGTAGTGTAGGTGAGTCTTATTTAAAATTCCAAGTTTAACATAAATTAGTCACATTTTTTTCTTGTGTAAGGTCTAGAATTTAGTTCCAGAGTGGCAAATTGGAAGTTTATTTCAGAGATTGTTTATTGGAAGCTTATTTTCAGAGATTGGGATTTATGTGTGTAACTGTTATTTTTGTAATCTAATATTATGGTCTGAGACAAGAGAAGACCTTTTGGGCATTTGATGCGTTGACTTTTTTTCTAGGTAAGTGGAAGATTATGCTTCTTTGTGCTGAATTGGGGCCAGTGTTCCTTAGCTCTGCAGTGTAACTTTCAGATTTAATATCTTCTTTCATGTAATTTATAATCTGTAAATGCTTAAGGGAAAAAACAATTTTGAAGCACTAATATAGGGGAGGTGGGATTAAATATATTATGTGAACCGCAGAACAGATCTCGATGTACTTGACGAAGGCGCTGTTTCTTTAACTTCAGTCAACAGTCATTGCTATTCGAAATTGTTCTTTGTTTTCGACATAATGGCAATGGCTCAGAATTGTTTGTTCATATATCTGGTCAGTTATGGCTTCGCTTGCTAAAGAGTATTGACCTGTGGATTTCCTTAACAGATAGGAGCCTAAAGACGATTGAAGCGCTGTGTACAATCCCAATAGAGACCCTGGGTAGCAATCTTAGGCTCTTGTTGCATTTTGACAATATTGTTCTTGGGATTGACTAGTTCTTGTATTGCTGTTTGATATGATCATTGAGTGTGGCAATTTCAGATCATCTGTTCTTATTAGAAAATGGCATAATGGTGCTGAATTCTAAGATCTCATTGTTGGATTAGATAGCCTTTGAATTGGCAGATGTTAATTGTTTATTAGCTTAGCAGTAGTGATCTGAGATTTTTTTCTGCATGCATATCTTTCTTTCTTGCCAGCCTTAATCCCAGCCTTGTCCGGACTAAATATGGCCTCGCCTGTCTGTGTGCCACGGTTGTAGAAAGCCGTCACATTCATTCAGAAGCTACTCCATATCTAGTTCAGACAATGATGAAGATGTTCGGCAATGCGCAAACTGCTTGAGTGCAAAGCTTTCTTTCCCACCACCCAGGGTGGAACCAGTCGTATCTTCAAAGTGACCCGAGCCAGACATGTCAAACCATGCCGATATTTCAGGTCCCCCGCGTCTAAATTAGAAGCCCGAGCCTGTTCAGAAGAGACCAAGTCAGAGATGAGGAACTTTGAGGGAGGTTGAGCTAGAGAAAACTAGTTTAGCGAATATGACCGATGAGAATAGAAGCTTCTCTGGGCATTGTTTTAGATATAGTTAGATTTTGCTCTTTTTTCTCTTCCACTGTCCAACATTTTTTTTCCCATAGCTTCTGGATGTAACCTGAATGAATTCCATTAGAGTGATTGCTTTCTTTTTCCCTTTCAGGAATGACTGGATCATGAATTGTGACCATTTCATACATTAAATCTTTGCATATTAATATCATTATTATTATTATTATTATTAGATATATTGTTTAACTGAACTTTTCTCACCCTTCTTACCTCAATAATATGCAATTTGTTTACACTCATTCCCTCCAATTTGAGAAATACTCTAATAGAGGAGTAAGGGGAAACTATGTGCAAATAAATTGTAGTGACATGCAACAAGACTTTTCAGTCGTGCAGTACGACAAAAGCTCGAAACGCTTGAAGAGGCACTACGCTTGGTGTATTTTGAGATGACACTGTGCCAGGACCTAGTCCTCGATCAGGTGGGTGAAAATTTTGGGAAAATCGGAGGCAAAAAATCGAGTTAGGTCACGACACATAGTTTTAATCGAAAAACTACATTACCACTTCAGAAAATGAGGTTCTCCCGAACAAACTTCGGGGAAAAAGTGTTGGATATTTTACATTGGTTCAGTATATAAATATGAAGGTGTGACAGAATTCGAATAAATCGAGCCGGGTCACCGAGTCATCGTTTTTTGGCCTAAAAAGTAAATTATACAATCACTGAATTGAGGTTTGAGTATTTTTTGCTTTCAAATTGAGGGAAATATTATGTAATGGTGCTAAGAGTACTTTCAAAAAATTATTTCCATGACTTTAGTAAAACTTCAACACATGCATCAGACCAATATTGGTTAAGTTAGACTCCACGTTTGAATTCTATGCAACAAGCGGGGGTATTATTGTGTGAGAATAAAATATGCTTTTGTGCAATTTATTTGAAACGAGGAAAATACTGCCCGTACTGATATCACAAGTGATTGTGTGTTAGTTGGAGTGAGTGTGGTCGTTGTCAAAATCCGTCCAGCGAATTGGCTCGGTCGGGCCAAAACCATATCGAAAATAAGCGGCCACAAAATTACCATTCTCAACCTCGAAATTACTCATTTTGCAGAAGATCTGCAATTGAAGCAAAAGCCATTGAAGTAGAGCAACTGCTATTATGCAAAAATGGCGTTGAAGAACACTTCAACATCATCATCATCATCATCATCACCATTTCCATGTTCTATCACCTCTCTTTTCCTCTCTTTCTCTCTCCTCTGTACCATCTCCTTCTCCCTCTTCCTCTTCTTCAACCCACCCATCACTTTTCCCACTAACCCCACTTTCGTCTCCCAATTTTCCCTCCAAAATCCCTACAATACCCTCAAAGTTCACGTTTTTGATCTTCCTAGATCCTTCAATTACGGGCTTTTGGACAAATACTGGGCTTTACCCCCAGATTCCCGGATCCCCAATGACCCGGATCACGTACCCGGGTCAATTCGCAGACCCGGGAACTCCAAGTACCCGCCGTACCCGGAAAACCCATTGATAAAGCAGTACAGTGCTGAGTATTGGATGTTGGGTGATCTTATGACACCTGAGAAATTGCGAAGTGGGTCGTTTGCGAAAAGGGTTTTCGATGAGAGAGAAGCTGATGTGATATTTGTGCCATTTTTTGCAACTTTGAGTGCTGAAATGCAGCTGAGTTTGGATAGAAGTGTTTTCAGGAAGAAATCTGGCAATGAAGATTATCAGAGGCAAAGAGAGGTTGTTGATCTTGTGAAAAATTCTGATGCTTGGAAAAAATCTGGTGGTCGTGATCATGTTTTTGTTTTAACAGGTATTAATTTTGTTCTTAATATTTCGAATTCGAGATTCATTGATAAATACTTTGTATTGTATTATTCTTGATCAAAATTGGTAGTGTGTTTGTATAAGCATGTAGGACACTTGAATTAGATGAGAAATTCTTGCATTTTTGTTGGTTTTGTATGCTGAAATTCTTTTGCGGTTGCACTTTGAGTAATTGATTTAGCTAAGTTAGTTGATTTTGTATGATTTGTGTTTGATGATTTTATTGCACTTAAATGCTGTATTTTTTGAGTGATGTCTAATTGCTCAGCTAGATTTTACGAGTATGGATCCTCTCCATTTCTTAGAGGAAATGGAGAGTCCATTTCCTTATCTAGTGGTTGAGAATGAATTAAGGGGAAAATTAGGGGGGATTTTACAATTTTTATATTTAAATTAGATGATTCTCAACCACTAGATGAAAAAAAATGGACTCTCCATTTCCTCTAAGAAATGGAGAGGATCCATACTCAGATTTTACTTTTGTTGCTAAATGATTCAATAAAGAACCACAAGCTCCACAACTATATCAATCTATGATGCTACTTGAGTTCTTGGTTTAGCCTCCGCAATCGCTTCGTCGAAGGCATTATYTGCTTGCCCTTATAGCATATTTTCCATGGTTYCACCAACAAGAAAGAAGACTCTCCTTRATCCTTTATCTTAATTTTGCCATACCATTGTGGTTTTGGAGTATTGTATTAGTACTTATGAACCTGTAATTGAAGAAATTACTTCTGCATAACTAAATGGAGACCTTACTTCAAAAACAGTGCTGTGTGCTTTAGCAGCTTATGTTTAAGTGTGTTGATCCTCAGGTTGTTTTATATCTTGAGGCATTATTTGGCAGACCCTGTTGCAATGTGGCATGTTAAAGATGAGATCGCCCCGGCTATACTCCTTGTTGTAGACTTTGGCGGGTGGTATAGACTCGATGGGAAATCATCCAATGGCAACTCATCAGAGAGGATTCAACACACTCAARTTTCTTTGCTGAAGGATGTCATTGTTCCATACACCCATATGCTCCCACTATTGCATTTATCAGAAGACCAGCCACGGCATACCCTTCTTTACTTCAAAGGAGCTAAACATAGGCAGAGGGTCAGTACTTTTTCCTCCTACATTCCATCATATTCAATGTCTTTCTGTATACAATGTGTCATTCTTGTTAAAGGTCTAGGCTGCTCATGGTTTGGATATTAAAATACTGAATGTTTCAATGAAACGTGAATTTTCTTCGTAAAATCTAGACA
>SNQN01005923.1:25410-41525 GCA_008642245.1 Bassia scoparia
CATGTTTCGTTTAGGCTCTCTTTCTTCGGGCTAAGTTGCATCGATGCTCCGTATTTCGCTGGTGCGGAGGGTGTAGGATCGTTGTGCCTTGATTGTGATGCGAAATGGTGTTCGGGGAGTTTACTCTATTTTACGTCTTTCAGGCGCGGATGGTTCTTTTTACTTAAGTCTCGTATTCTGATTTCCTGACAGATTTTGCTGAAGGGGTTTCTCATGGTGTAAGAATGAAAGAATGAGTTCAAGTGTGTCATTGTATTAGCGGTTGTGCTGTGTGTGATGGCGTATCATTTTCTTCTGAAATTCTTTCTCGTTGATCAGAAACATAAGCTATGTTTTTTCCACCATTACCATGAATGCATCTGACATGTCATCAAATGCTGAACAGTTCCACTTCTGCCATTCTGAAGTGGCTCCCAATGTCCTGTAGTGTGCCTATGTTGTTAACACCTGATTGTTCGGCACCTTCTAGAGATGGAGGGCAGGTCCTCATCTCCAGGGCAATGATCAGGAATCTGCTAGATGAGAACGATTGTGCAGGATGCCTTGTGCATAGCCATTACTGAGAAATTGGCTGGTTTCGCCAGAAATGGGCGTGTGAAGAGAAAGAGGATTGTGGCTGATTATATAGCCAGCTTAGGTCACGCAGCCCAAAGATTGCTGAGACGACTTGGTGTTTTCGAGAGGGGGTGTTATTGTCGATCTTGTGTGTGAGCTAACGGGCCGTGCTTACATTATGCAGTTTCGGCATGGTTTGACGACTGGGCGTCCTACTTACAACTCTCGTCGGCGAGCCTGCACAGGCTGGACGAACTCTTCTACCTCTTGTCAGTTGGAGAGATCATTGTTCAAGCTTTGGAGAAAGTTTCAATTGTCTGCCCGCCCATTATACTTTAAACACTGTGCTAGCGTTAGCGTGACGGAGGATGTTGTGATACGCGAGGAGGCGTGATATTCTCTCAACTCGCTAGGTCTCTATGTCGTCGTTGTGGTTTTCCATTCCGTTGAAAGCCCCATGCTGAAGGATGGTTGTTGACATGATGAGGCGAAGGATCGAAGAGGAGCGTAATGACGAGGTCCCTGCATCGTAGATGAAGCTGCTGCCAGGGGTTCTTGCTTACCACTGTTGGCCTGTGATGGTTGATGGAGGAAGAGAAAGGGCTTGTTGCTCTTCGAGGAGGATAGGGATTATAGTAGGAGGCGTGGCGCTCAGAACGCAAAAGGGCATGAAGTAGAAAGCCTAGGGTTGTGTGTTAAGATTGGTCCGTGTCAAAATGTTGTATCCGCTTGGTTGGTGGGTGTCCAGACTGTAGGGATGTTTGTGGGTTTTTGTCCGAAGAGATGTGATCAAATTAGGGACTAATTCGCAGGGGCGCAATGATTGCTGTTGTTGTGTACTCTATGATTCGCAAAAGTTGACGTTACTCAGGATTTGCTTGGAAGATGTGTCGCTTCGTGGGTAGGCCAGTTTTCCTTACGGTGTGTAGGATCTTTTCAATCAGGTAATAATTGAGCGCGTTCTGACTGGCCATACGTAAGAGTTTTCCGTGCTCGTAAGGGCCGTTTGAATGTTCTGTACTTATGTTGTTGGATGTTCTGTCTTGTGCTGCGTTCCTCAAAGTCCCAGAGTGGTCCCTCTTGTTCTGCGTAAAGTTCTGTGTATCAACGTCATGTTGATTATAGGGCATGCAGTTATCATATGTGCTTCTGTGTACCTAGGTGGGTCGGCTCTAGTCGAATGGCATTTTTTCGGTTGATTTTTGCGAATTGTAGTTTTAGAGTGGACGATTTTCTCGCAGTGATCCTCCCTGTTGGACGCATATTTGTTTGAGATCTAATGTCGTGTAGTTGCAAGCGCCTGCCATTGCGCCACTTCTGAATTTGAAGCAAAGTCATGCCGAATGATGGCTTCACGTATGGTGCTTTGTTTGGAATGGTTGGCTGATTTTGTGTATTTGGTCGGGCTCCTTAAGGTCGTGTCGATTCATGCGGGGGGAACTTTCTGAAAACGTCGAATATGAACTATTTATTATGGGCCTTTTCGAAGTTGTTGGTGTGACCGATAGGAAACAGCGTCACTATAGTTCGGATGGCATCAAAGAACTTGGCATTAGAAGTCATTTGCCAGAGTAATCTGGGAGGAGTACGCTGTGGACATAGGATTTTGTGTGCGGGTGTGGTGGGGTAGTTCCGCGTCTGTAGTAATTATAGATGGTGAGCCTGAGGATGGGGAAATGGGCACACACATGTAGAAAGTGAGTTATGTAATTGTAGTCCTACGGGACTAGCTGTGCCGTTTGCGTTGATTGTCGATTTGGCACTAGGTGTTGTGTTTGTGTTTTTGGAGGCTGTTTAGCTTTTTGAGACCAGTGTCGCTACATGTTTTAGCGACGCTGAGGCTCTTTCTTTAGCTGTGTGTGGTGCACTTCGATTTTCAGTGAGTGTGATTTGTTCTCGCTATCTTTTGTCTGGTTGCCGTGGATGCGGTATTGATTGACTCTCACCGTATGGAGCTTATTGAATCTCTGTGTGGTTTGACTCATGTTCATTTTAGTTTCTCGCTGCAGGAAATCGGTAATGGTCCGTTGGACATTTTCTGCACTTTGTTAGACGGCAATGACGATGATGTGATTGCTTGATCTTAGATAGTGATTTTCAACTGTCTTAAGACCTAAACCGCTAAACTACGTTACATGGAGTATTATGTGTCGTACTGTCGTGGGGGGCTTTTGCACCAACTTCGCTCTTGATCGCGTTTCGTATATGGGTGGGTGATAATTGGGCTCGGGAGTCTATGGTGTCGCTAAAAATGTATGTCATCAGAATCTCAACATATTTGTGTTTCGCGCGTGTTGTTTACAGAGGTTATGAGTGTAGTTGCATGGCGCATTGTGATGTTTGTTTGTGTGTTTGTGGGTTTTGTCGGTTTTTAGCTTTATGTTTTTGTCTATATAGAAGTATTCTGCTCTTTGATTTGCAGAGGTTTTGGCCTGCGCGATGGGTTGTTGTCCCTTGTTGGTTTTCAAGTTCTTTGTGGCTCGTTCTGCCAATCTGTTAAGCCGGGCCGATGTGCGGTCTTCACTCGTGCCAGCCCCATTTAGAGTCTTAGAATTAGGCAGTTCAATGAAATATGCATCGGCTAGTCTGAGCTTGGCTGGTTACAGATGCGTGACTGTATGTTAGTACGGGGGTGCGGGGACTGTTATATTGAAAATAACACTGCTTTTTTTTTGCTCCGCCTTCCAGTTCCTTCCTTTTGAGTGCTCTGTCAGTTGATCTGAGAAGTAGGACCAGGTTGCCGAGTACAGCCATCTGGGGTGCTGACGGTTTTTTGTGACCTGTCAGCTGTTCGGGGGTATAAGAATTATTGTCATTCATCTGTGTATCGTGCAGTATAGACGATCAACTTGGCCAGCTTGGATGCTACTTTAGATGTGTGATGGGGGCTTAGGAGACAATACTTGATGAAGGAAGTAATTGAGGAACTGGCAGTCGAGGTGTCGGTTGGGTCAGGTTATAGAGTCTTAATTGGCTTTTCAAAGGAATGGGTTCTCTGGGATTATTTTTTTTAGGTAGAGCTTGTTTGATAAGGGTGTATTATGATGATGAAGTATGGCCTTCGAGTAAGTTGTGAAAGTAGTTTTTCCTTTGTTACTAGGCGCATTGCTGATTCATAGTCTGTTGCGTGTGTTTTACATTTACTAGCTTTTGAGTGGCTTGTGGTTATGCTTTGCTTATATAGAGGCAAGCTTCGATCAGGCTCATCACATAGTATTATGGTTCGAATTGTTGATGGGACTTCTTCATTTTATCTTTCATTTGTGTGTCGAATCAGTGTCATCTCTCAGAGCGCAGGCTTCTCGTCTATCTTCTTTCTGAGAGTCTACGATCTCACCAGATGATTAGTATAGTTTCCTCCTAATTTTGACAATGGGCATAGCATATAGGGACGTATAGTAGCGGTCGTGGGTGATGCTGGAGGGCCGTTATTAGTGTTGGTTTAGTTTGTGCTGTGTGGTGGACGACTGTGCTCTTTTTTGTGGGTAGTCTGCAATATGTATGCTCATGTATCGGCTACCTTAGATAACTGAACTTGGTTGTCATGAATCTATATGCGTGTGATAAGTTGTGGTGACTGTATATCTCATCGGCAATTATAATTCTAATAGATGTTAATTGATGAAGTATTTCTCGAGCTCTATGACTCTGGGCTTATTTGTTGATCTTTTGCTGTGAGCGTACTTGGGAAATCGTGCGCTTTGTTGTGTTAATATGTTTCTCTTTGCTTGTTAAGTTCGCATGCTGTCTGTTTGGCATTCGGTCTGTTCTCTGCAGTTCTTTTACTTTCTCTTTTTCTCTTCCTATGTCCATCAGCCGCTCATATTCTTTACAACGAGGACCTGGCGATTTGGATGTGCACAAAGGGAATGTATGGGTGGGTCGTTCTGTGGGGATGATTGACACGTGGAAAAATGCCATGAGGTGCATAGGAACAGCGATAGTTTATGGGAGCTACAGGAGGCGCTAGTTGCCAGGAGAATTTTACGAGTTAAATAGAGAGAGATTGTGTCTGCACGTGTTGGGGGTGAGCACTAACAACTGGAAGTGAGATAGGAGGGGAAGACAAGGCAGAAGTATTTTCTGTGATAAATGGCATTGTGGGTTCCTGCACTGAAGGCTTCTTTGGTGTCAAATTGGAATATTGTGTCAAGGAATAAGAGCAGCTAGATGTGATTGGGACCAGCTAAGAGTCTTACTTGTTAAGCCTTACAGTTGACGCCTCGTTGGAGTGGCTTGCCGCCATGGCGTTTCCGATGATTAAAGTTTCCCTTGCGGGGAACAAATGAGGACTTTCCCATTCAAACACAATGAGCTGACATCGATCGCGGAGATGGCACACGAAGGTAAATTAATGTGTACTCAATGTATGACAGAAACTCTGAGAATTGGCAACGGTGTGAGGGGTTGCAAATGTGAAAGACTGTCGCGTATCTCTGCGGGATAGCAGAAAAATTTCAGCAATGGAATCTCTACATGAATGGAATCCTTCAAAAAAAAGAGAACAAGACTTGGTAAATTTACCATTGTCGAAGAGGATATTCAGAGGTCACCTTCATTGGAATCAATCCCCCATGTTTCTTCTGTAACTCGCCTAGAGATTTAAAAACGACATAGCCGCTTCATAAATAAGTCTTCTATTGTTCCGTGTACAGAGTCGGTAATTATGGCCGAATTTTGCTCGCTCGCGCGCGCCTGATTGCTGATCTGTGACGGACTGCTTCTTGTCGTTTGCAATAGGGATAAGTGAGTGCGTTCGCACGTTTGTCGCTAGGTCTAGTTCACGATATTCTTCTCCTATGGATATTCTTGCTATCATGGTGAACAAATTCGACCGAGGAAGTGACTCAGATGGGTGTAGATGGCTCGTTGAGCCTCTCTGGCCTGTTCGTCACGCTCGGAGAATGCATTTTGGTCATTGTCACTCGCAATCTCTGGACTGTTGTCACTCTCGGGCTTTCCATAGAAGCTCCTCTTGGCGGAATGTTTTATGGTCAGTGAATCGGTGCCGTATGTAGTGGGTTTGGATAGCGCTCGACATCGTGCCTCTCTAGGTGAGGATGGGTGTGATCTTTTCTATAGCTGTGGTCTGATTTTTTGTTTATTGGTTGCAAACGGCGAGATAGTAGTTACATTGCTTGTGCATTATCTGCCTCCCGTACAAGAAACTTCATCCGTATTTCATGCACAGGGGAACTCGCGTTGGAGAAATGAGATGGGACAATGGTTAGGCTCATCTTTCCGCTGTGAACCGATTGGCGTGAGGTCTTCACTTTTACTTGTCCGCTGCGGGTAATGCCCGTTGGCGTGCACTCTGTGGAGGGCGGGTCTTGTTCCGTATGAGGATCTCCTTCCTAGGGATTTGTTTCAAGTTCTTTTGGTTGTAGCGTGTGGAAGGTCCAGCGGCGGACGTTTTACGCGGTACTCTCCATTCTCCCGCGAGAACAGTTGTGTGAGTGTTGCCATAGTTAATTTTCGCATCTCAGAATTTTTCTGCTGGCGTTTGTTCTTTAATGGACGCGGCCCGACTAGTTATATATTCATTGTGTTTGCGCTAAGTGTTAGTATGACTCATTTGACTCGAGGGTACGCCTTGTGGAACGTTTGTGATAGTCATATTAGTTTTGGCCGCGTAAGGGAAAGAAGCATTCAGTAGTCAATCATACATCCCAATGATTTCGCAGTCTTCGGCAACGATGCTGCCATCCATGTACTTGGTTGATTAGTGATTCGTGTGTGCCTTCTGCGTGTGTAAGTCTGCTCAGGTTTGGCGAGAAATTTGGCGTAGGTGCCTTAGAGACATGGGTGGACTGGGTGAGAGACAATGAGGTGTTTGTTCGGTGCTGCATGAATGGGGTTTGGCTTTGGCTCAGAAAACTGGTACACTCTCTGTGGACTTTGGGGTGCGAGGGCTTTTAATCATCTGTGAGGAATATGCGATAAGGAAGGAGGGATAATGGTTGGGTTTTCTTTTCGGATTGGAGGTTTTTCGGGCGTATCTTGGGACGTGACTTTAGTGCCACGCTGCTATGAACGGATTGGAGGGTGAGCTCTCTGGTGTTGTTGGTATCGGTCTGGGATGGCTAATAGTATGGCTTAGCATGGTAGCGAGGTATACAGGTAGGTCTTTGGGGGACTTTTCTGATGCAGGTGCTTTTTTCTCTGTGCCGGTTATCTTGCTTTCTCGTGCCTCTTCCCTTTTTGCCTTATGGGCTTGGCGTAGGTATGTTTCACTAATTCCACCAGACCATTTCTTTTTCGTTAGCTCTCTTTAGTTTTCGGCTCATGTAAATATACTATTTGGCTGGTGTACTAGCGAATTAAGCCTCCCAAGTAGTGGTGGGCAATGATGTGACTGCTATATCAGATGATGTCATGGTTCTCAGGATGAGTGCTTACTGTCTCTGTTTCTGGCAGAAGGTAGTTTATGTCTATCTGTCATTAGACTCTTATGTATTTTTGAGGCGGTGCTACTCTGCTGTTTTGCTCTGTTTGCATCTTTGGAGTATCATGTCTGCTACGCTTTTGCTGTGTATTGAGTCGTCTTTTTTTTTTATTTTGGGTATTTCTCTTTTTTATGTTGAAATGGGCTGTCAAAGGACCATGTTAGTGGTGCCATCGTCGTCTTGTATATAGTGGGTCACTGAATGATTGGGATTATGGAGGTAGACTCGATTATGCTACGAGAGCTGTTTGGAATGACACAACTTTTCTTAACGTAAGTTCCTAACCTCATGTTATTCTTAATTTCAGAGCGTTACGGATAGTTTCCATGCCTGAATTCTTCCTTTGCTTTGAAAAACTGGGTAAAAATAACCTATGTGTCTTTGCGTCTATCCAGTCTCAGTGTAGTATAAACATCGGTGTTTGTGCTTAGCCTTCTCGGTTCGTCGGTCACCGATGAAGAGGAAGACTCCAACAGTGTCTTTTTGTGCCGGTCTTTATTCATTTGTGTTCAAGCGTTCCTTATTCTTCTTTTTTCTATGGATGTTAGCGATAAATCGTAACTTGTCTGTTGGGCTTATATCCTGTGGGTATGAGTTTCTATGTGTCTCTGCCCAATGGAAATCGTTTGTTCCTTTACAGTTATACGTTGTTTGGTTTCAGAGCAAAATGCAGCCTAGGATGAGAAGCCGGATCATCCAAGTTTGAGGGACTTGCTGAACTGTGCTCTTGAGTTGCTTGTGCACTTTGGTGGTGCGCCCATTTGTATCGGACATCTCTCGTTGGTTGTAGAGTTTAGATAGGATAGATACAGTGTTGATTATTGGTCTTGTTTGGAATCTCGTTTGGGTTTAGTGATATTTTCTTTCTTGTATTGTTATGTCTCCCCGGGCAGCTTGGGTGTCAGTATATTCACTACGAGTGTTTGATTAAATGCGTGGTGATGACAATTGCGTGCTTCCGGCATGTTTTCTTGTTTAAGTAGTTAAGGTTATCTTTTGACTTCAGTGTAATTGGTAATTGGGATCCATGTTTTAAGAATATTCCTCTATTTTATAGTCTGCGATCGGTAGATCATAAACTACAGTGTAGCCTAGTTGAGGGGGGTGTGATCGGGATGCTGGTGGAGTATTTTGCCCCCTGATAGATGCGATCACATTCTTCATAAGCACTACGGATGCCTCAATATATCTTGAAAGTTTCTTTGGTATTGTCTTTCGTCCGGGGATAGAAACTCGTGTTTAACTATTGTAATAGAGTTGTCTGCTGGGTCTATACAGGCGGGTCTACTCCATATGACTGTATAGGGCAGCTTCTCTCTTCTGTGTACGGTGCCTAGATAGGCAAAACAGTGATTAACTTCATTCGGTTTGGCTTTCAAATGTCACAGGATTCTCGCCGTCTTTTCTTCTCACTGAGTTAGAGTTTGCCTGTACTCTCTTCTGAGTAATGCGGTATCTCAACAGCCTGCAGTATGTTGGTTCCACTTGTTGATAATGGCTAGTTTGGTTTGTCAGGCACGTACAATAGCGTCTTCTGTCGGTGTCCGTTTAATTTTACGCGAGAGTTGGTCACTGGTCACCACCTAATGGTTTCAAATGTAGGATGAGCCTCTTGTGAGATGGGCATTAGCCGGAGGGCTATGTTGGTGAGAGTTTGTTTGCGTTTGAGATTTGTAGTGTTTGTTTTGAGAGACTATTGAACGAAGATGAGTGGACCGTTTGTTCTTCATCTCGTGGCCTTAAATGCCCAAATAGAGGGGTGCTTCGGCGGTCCGGGCTAACATGACAAACGTGATTATTCGTTCCGTATGATGGGCCCTTGCGCAGCTAACATATTATTCTCCCTACCGCACTTCCTAACGGTCCGTGAGTCGTCTGCTATGTCGCGTCTTCCTTGCGCTGGAACATCTTTATTCGAGGACTGGTGCGTGAGTTCGGCCCCTTTGTTACCCCCTCTTTGTCAGCCGCATGTGGGCGAGCTAAATTCCATGGTACTCCATCTTTTGTCATCTGTTTTACGTAGAGGGCACAAGCAAAATGAGCATATATGATTGGATACTCAGTTGTCACGCATTCTGCTGTCATCTTTATAGATCTTTGTGGTATTCGCTCGCTGATTCTTTTTTAGTTGTCGTGATAACTTGGTTTTCCTTCACATTTGAATTTAGTCCACTAGGAATACTGTGGTGTGAGTGTCATTCAGTGGACTTATATGCTGTTACACATGGCGTGCTACGCGGTCATGTTGCATTGAGTGCCAATTATTTCCGCTCCGTGGGGGTAGCTTTCTGGTGCAGAGTGTTGTATCGTTCCGGGTATTGCTTACATACGTGATTTATCTTAAGACACTACTATCGGTCTGTGTGACCAAATCGATTATTGTCCTGAAACCTGGGTGAGCTCCATCTTTATATGCTCCAAGAGTGACACACCAACATGTTTCCATCCTCTGTCCCAATAAGAGGTATATGTGCCGATGAAAATCAGAATGTTCCCAGCGTAAAGTTCATCATGGACACCCGCTTACCTGACCGTTCTCCTCCGCTCTTCGACTGACTGTGCTGCTTTTCTCATCGCCTCGCCAGCATCTCGTTTCCGTATTGCCTCCTGTCTGACCGGCTACAGTCTTGTTCGGTGTAGTTCAGCTATAAGTCATGGCTCTTTGCTGATTGCACGAAGTGTGACATGCGTTGAGTGAGGGTAACATCACATCTGGTATGCTACGCAGATGCGCTTGGGATTTGTTAAGTTGGGTCTTTGCTTATGCTTCTCTTTTCTCCTCATTTTTCCCATGTAACCTGCTTTGGTTACGTTTGGATCACTGTTCTTCATTAATCATTAACTTCCTCATATGTTTAGGTCTATTTTTGTAAAGTTAAAAATGAGATGAGCAAAGAAAATCAGCTTACTTGTAATGTCGATCACCGATCTGTCTCACCCTTTTTGCTCGAAGCTCGCTGTGCAATAACAGTTACAACCAGTCGACGTGTTTTTATATGATTTTTGTTTATCGATTTATTAAGTCACAAGCATTGGTTGTCTTTTTGGGTGTAATAGTGCGCGACGCTTTGTACAATTCGGTGGGTTAAGTATTTAGGGCCTCATACCTGATGTTGCACGGTTTGTTGATGTTTCTATGTTGTTATGCCTCCGACTAAGAAGTTTGTCTTTGTGATGAATTTTGCCACTGTTACGTAATGTGTTTTGTGTTCTGGCAGAGTGTTAGGATGACTACATTATAAGGGCAATGAGAGGTCACATGTTCATTGGGCGTTTATGGGTTGGTTGGTGTGGGTCGAAGGGTTGCTGAGTAATTATCGGTTGTCAAACATACGGTTGGAAAGAGTCTTTGATTAATGCATGGCATGGGATATCCAGGCGTTGCATGCAGCCAATGACTGTTTGAGTAAATCTGGTTTGTGTGGTACATCGGTGACTGGTTTATCTTAAGTTCGTTTACCTTACTTGGTTAACTTTCTTATGCTCCGATGATGAGTTAAAGAGTTGGCTAGACTACAATTGTTGTAGACTTTGTATTATATATTCCTTTAATGGATCGCTATGATATTGAGCGTTTGACTGATATCGAATGCTCACTACTTCCCTGCGTTTGAGAACGATTTTGGCATCTCGTTTAGTATTTTGTACTACACGGACTCCTCCAGTGAGCGTTCGCATTTTGAGCTTCAACCTCCATAAGTTAGTACGGGCGCGCTCTTCATCAGGAGAGTGTCTTCTTGTTGGCTGCAAGCCAGTGGAAAGTCTATAGTAATTCCTTTTGACATTTTGGGACTTGGGCGCAGTACCAACGTCAAAGGATACGCACTAAACCTTGCTGCGTCTATTTATGTATTTTACCCCCTCGACATCTATTTACATTTGAATTTCAATCCGACAAGTTCTTTAACAAACCGCATTTTGACGATATCCGATTGGGTCTTTTTGATATTAGCATTTTTCAGACATGCACTACATCTTCTCCGCCATCATAAAGCCTGGACTGAACTCCAGTCATGTGCAGGTCTTCTCTACTCTGGTGCATTATCTTAGGGCTTGAGAGTTCTTCGCGCCGATATATTCTTTGTAACTTTGGGCCGGCACTTGATGGTTCATGCATATGAAACCTATCATTTGTATGTATGGTCTTAATTCTGCGTATTAAACTCGGGTATTGTTCTGTGCCGTCCCCTATCGTCTTAACGCTGGAATCACAGCTGCTCGCCCGTTTCCTTCAACGGTTCTGCTTCCTAGTGGATTTATCTATCTGTTAAAAGCTTCAACTTTGATGGCTTATATGCCGGCTCTCACATAACGATGGCATATGCAGTAATTTAGACGAGAACTTGCTACCGATGGGATGTGGTATTTCTGGGCGGTTTGTAGTTTTCTCTCGGATCCTTTGCTGTCTCTTTCTGGCCCCGCCGCCCGCTCTTAATTAATTTGCAATTGACCTTTGGACCTGATTATGCCTTCTACAGCCTGCATATATCACGGGAGAATATACAGCTTCAGGTATGGGTGGCTTACGTTTAATATGGCGACATTACTGGACCTTCAACGTGTGCGGTTTATATAACTATGTAGCCCGACTCGCCGTTCCCAGGCTCGATCTCGGAGACGGCTTTGGAGGATTGGTATCCGGCCTTCATCTCTTTTCGCGAGGCGCACCTCACCTTGTTTCATATTCGGGTGTTGCTCATCTTCTCGACACTTTTCTGGCGTTGATATCAAATAAATGACTCTCCGTTCAGCCAATGTTATTTATCCTGTAATTCCAAGGAAAGTTGCATCCACACACTGGTAATTCTCTGCGGGTTTTGTGTTGTGTTGGCCATTTGTTATATTTTAGCCAGTTGTTGGCTTTATTCATTGTTCTATGCTTTTGCTCGTGGGCCCGCCTTCATTCCTTCCTATGCCTTCGTTCAGCGCCTGGCTTTCTTTCCTCTTCTCCTTTCCCCCTAACCATTATAGCGATTAGCGCGCGTCCAACTTCTCACAGCCACCCTTCTTGCAACAATGCAACAAGATTTTCTGGCATCAATACCTTTGAAATTTATAATAGCACAGCAAATGCATCTGAATCGTTCCTGCAAAACAACTTTCTAAGCCGTTGTATTGTACATACGTAAGCGATTACATACATGAATTCGTAGCTTATCTCTCGGCTAACTTCCCGCCACTTCTTCTTCCCAGTCATTTTCATATTCTTTTCTTCTATTGTTTCTCAGAACTATATCTGCGTATACATCACATTTTGGTTCATGTGAGTAATATTTCACTTAAATCCATTACTTAAAATCGAAGGCTTATTAACCACAAAATAATCTCAGTGATTACATTAGGGTTTGGTCTATAACTGTTATGTTGGAATTTTGTATTATACTATGCGCCTTTTGGTTTTGGAGTGTGCTTATCCTTCTGTATTCTTTGTTCCAGAGCTTCTCCTAGCTTCTTTGATTGCCAGGCGCAGTTTTGTTTTGGTGTAATCTGCTATATTCCATAGATTTTGGATTTAACCGGGCAAGCCATCTGGCTGGATTTATGGTTCGCAGTCTTATTACTTTTTCTTTTTTGCGGATTTGGCTGTATGCTTTATGCAGTGTAAGTACAGAGGTCTCATGGGCTGGAGTACATTTCTCGATCTCAATTGTTTTGTTGCGTGACATATTTTTTTCTTACTCTCCGCTGTGTGTTGTCTTTTAGTACAATTATCATTTTGATAGATTTGAGTCATACGTATCACATTTAGGTTGGGGAGGGTTAATTCATTAAGTATACACATTAACTGAACGAAGTCTGATAGGGACCTTATTTTGCTTGTACTACATTCATGTTCCCTGCTTCAAATGGTAACATGGTCAGATGCGGTCCCGCTGACTATCGACGGATCACACAGACCGCGCTTTGAATGGCGTCAATATATTATGTCACGGCCCGGCAATGATTTACGTTTATCCCAGCAAAGAGCTTATCGTAAACTACTACTCGCGATAGGATCTTTGCTATCTTCTTTATTATGTGGTATTCTTGTTGTTTCGTCTCTTTCAGCCTAGCTTTGTCGTTTCAGGGAATCCGCTTGTTGTCTTTCCACTGCATACACACTTCCCTCGGGCTCATTTACAAGCTCAAGTTCTGCTAATTTTTTGTTCTGTCCTTTCTGGGAAATTCACAATTAGTCCCATTGCATACAAGCAGTTTCCAATTTAGTGCAACAATGTTCAGTTTAGGCTCCATCTGGGTGTCATGTCGGAAATATTAATTGCGTGGGGCCTCTTTTGGGTAGAGTTTGACTCATGAAAGACAGATCTCCAAGATGATACAATCGTGACTGGTAGAACCAGTCAATAAAAGTAGAATGACAACAATTTGTGATCAGCTTGGCACCTTCTTGTAGGTGGCTAAATAGTTAGTCTTTTGTCGGTAGTGAAAGCACACTGGAACTGCTTCTGGCTCTAATCATCAGATGTCTTGGCCATGAGTCAACAAAATGAAAGATTTAGATGCTGGTGTCTGGAAATTTTTACACGTAAGATAAATTCACGGAGTGAAGGCTAAAATAGTAAAACTAGGAAGCAGAACATTGAGCCGAGCAGTGCCACTAAGAATGGCGTTTAGGATATACATACAATGTGGTTCATCTATGCCATCGTCCTGCAAGTTACAAGAATTGCCAGATTCAGCAGTTGCAAGTAGAGCTGCATTGACTGATTCATCCATTTTGTGGCGGAAAGATGGTGTGTGAAATGTATTCAAGAGCCATGTATCGTCGTTTTTAAGGACTTGTYTYGAAGAATGTTTTGGTAATCATAAGCAGCAAGTTTAGTGCATCCTTTGCTTACTGCCCAATCCAGATCAAATATACCTTTCCACTGCTTGCAGAAGAGCATCTCCTGAAGCGTAACATAACTTTGAGGTGAAGCAAATGGTGGTCATAATACTTACGAAGGACTAAACGCATATGATATGATCCACAATATCATACCGATCTTAGGAATTATAATACAAGCTACAACAATTTTATAGCACTCTTTATCATCTGAGATTAATTAACAGTAAAGGTACGAATTAAGTAAATACATTACACAGCAAACAATTTCTCAAAATTTGGCTTCAGAGATATCATATCAGTAATCAGCTTTCAACTGTTTATATAGCAATGCAATGCCAAAGCTCCAAATATATGCTTTGTAGTCATCCATACTGCAGCTTACTACAGAATTTACAAAAAAATTCTTATGTATATAGCTCAACCTGCACACAGTTGGCCTAATCTAACGTGACATATACCCAATTATCTGCTTAATAATCGCAATATAATCGGGTGTTATGCACAGCAGCTGCAATAACAATCTATGTACAGTAACGATTTCTTTTCTTTCTTTTTTTTACTGTCAAAAAAGACAAAATATGGAATAGAATGAAGAACAGGTACAGTGAAAAAATGAGGAGAAAAGAATGCAAGCCACTAATCACGAGCTTGAGCACAGTTATGTTCCTCCTCACGCTTCTGTAATTTTGCAACAGAAGAGCCATGAACTTTGGTACCACAAAGTTTGCAAGGGTTGGAAGATCTGTGAAAACACCAGTCATCAGGCACGGTCAGGAAGCGGGTGTCCATGAACTTTCTGAACCTTTTTTTATACTCTTGTGGCGAGATGATGGTTGGTGTGTCACTCTTGGGAGCAAGGGATGACTTCACCCAGGTTTCAAATTGTTTGTCCCAGGTGTATTGTCTTAGATAATCTATAATCCCACATACCAAATCCCGGCGTTGCCTATCAACTCCCACCAGTAAAGAATAGTCCATGACTCCAATATTCTGCCATCAATGGAAGAAACAATTATCAGACAACTAAAAGATACGAAGTATAACACAATTAGTGACACGATCTGACAATGTTCTTCTCATTTTCTTGTCTCCTAGTAAACATACTAAATATGATGCTCGGTGTCAAAGAGGAAAGGGCAAACCACATGAATAAGATGTTCCAAGAAGAGCGGATGAGACTCTCGACCGTAGGGAGTGGAGGAGGAAAATTCATGTGACTGACCTCTCGGAATAATCACGTTTGGTTCATGTTAGCCGACCCCACTTATGGGATTAAGGCTCTGATTGATTGATAAGAAGAAAGAATATCTTCGTATATGAAATAAATCATAAAACTTCCAAGATTCGGTATGTTTAAGGCTGTAAGTTTGAAACCATAGTGGTACCCTTTCGTAAAATTAAAACTGAATAAGATATTCTTAAACAATAGATTTCAAACAAATGCGGCTTTTTACCATTAAAGAAAAGAGGAAGCACTTTCTCAAAAGAGGAGGTTTGATCATTTGAACAAACAAAAGAATCCTGTTTTCACCTAAGAAGAGAGATGCTGCCCTCACATATGAGAACTGTAGACAACAGACAACTTTTAACTTTAATTTATCCCCAAAATATAAGAAACTTTCAAGATTTGGTATGTTTAAGCTTGAATCCACAGCGATACCCTCACATACATGTATTAAGTCTACCTTAAAATAGGATATTCTTAAAACATGAGATTTCCAACTTACGATAGCTTATTATTAAAGGAAAGAGAGCACAATTTCTACAGATTAATTATCTGATATAACGGGAACAAACAAAAGAATAACAGGGACAAACAAAAGAATCCTGTTTTCATCTAACTCAACCACGAGATGATACCAAGCACACCAGACAAGAACAAACAAGCAGTCCTGGTTTCATCTAGGCTCATTTTGCTTTGATAAAACAACAACTTTAAAAGAAAACGATTTCAATGGAAAAAATCTCCAAAGGGATATACAATTGGAAGTTAGTTATCCTAAAATTAAGAAAAATAAGAAAAGGAAGTGGAAGAAAAGGAAAATGTTTTCCTCCATTGGAGCAACTATTTTACACTTTTGGAMAGACTATTTTCCAGTTTTTTCAAAGCAAAGGAAATTCAGGGGGGAAATTTTCGTCTGAAATTAAGAATAAATGAAGGTTTAGGAACTTACGTTAAGAAAAGTTGTGTCATTCCAAACAGCTCGTTGTAAGAGTCTCTTATATTTCTGTCCAATATACAGAGGAGATGACTTCATGTCCTTGACAAAATTCTGGTCCAATAA
>SNQN01005924.1:0-18652 GCA_008642245.1 Bassia scoparia
GCTTCACCTTTGGCATCCTTGGGTCTAGCATGATGGCTGAAGAGAAAGGTGCAGGCTGATTACGTGAAAGAGTTTGCATTTGATTCATCAAAGGCACTGGCTAGACAACCTTWTCCCTATAGTCTCCGRCATGRTATGTTCTCATAGAGGTTTCCAAGGTGTGGGTATAGATGATGGATGAAGAGAAAGGTGTGGGTATGGATGTTCTCATAGAGGTTCCAGAGGTGTTATGCATTTCATAGTCCTCTTGGGGATCCTCCCTTCTCACAAATGCTTGATGAGATCTTTTGAAGATCTACATCGAGTGAGTGGGGTCAGTGCATATAGGGGTTGAGACAGTATTCGAGTGTGTTATRCTCTCTAGAGCYTGTTCTTGTTGACTTTTCCTTCTCTTCGCATCTAGGATCATTCTTGTATCCAACCTACCCAATTGGGCTTTCTTTGCTTCCAAGTAATGTCTCATATCTACCTAACAAGCCCACTTCTAGAGGATTCCCCTTCATCATGCTGCACATTGGAGAGATGAAAGGGAATATAGGGGTGGCCCGATAGGTCTTGTCTCGAGACTTGGCCAACTTCACTGGGACATGCTTGGTAATCTTGGTAGCCTTGGTGACTTTTGAGCTGGGTCTATCTTAATTTCCCACATTCCGAATGGTTATGGTCTTCAACTTTAGCATTTTTGGAGTTGGGACTAACTTCAATTTCTTCTCTATTCTCTTCCTGGCCTCCTCACGGGCCTTAAGAGCTTTGTTCTCTTCTTCCAAACGTTTAAATTTCTCATTAATCTCTTTAAGTTGTCTCTGAACCTCATGTTTGAAGGTTTTCTTGCTTACGAAATTCCGCTCGATATGTTCTCGAGATACATAACACACTCAAGCTCTGAATCATCTTSCTCTTCCTCAAGATCTAATCCTTCTTCATCTTCCTGYTCTACCCGAACTTGAGTGGAAGATGTTAGGTTGTTRGCAAACAACGCATGCATTTGAGCCTTTATGGGGGCTCGACTCTTTGTTGGTTCTTGTGTTTTGGTGAATTATGTTAGCTTAGCAAYCTCTGAAGCCTTATTGGCTATCTTTGGTTCACTAGGSTTGGTTACCCCTTTCACTTCGGGCACCCTGCCTTGAATCCTACACTCATCCTTCTTGGAAGTCTCATTATGTGGAATTGGCCTCCCCACAGACGCGCGCAATATTGTTGCAATGGTACACACAATACATATATTTTATAAAATGTGAGCTTATGATAAGGTTCTTTACATCTCGAAAGCTATTAATAACGTCCAAGGCTTAATGAGCCCGTATACCCTCACTAGATTTGGACGCGTACTGAAACAAATATAATAACACTTAATTAGAGTCTATCTCCCTCCGAACTCAAGTGTGTACGTGCTAGGGAGTAAAAAAAGAAGAAAAGAAGTAAATAGTCAGGGTTAAGAAAGAAGGTGAATAGATAGTCTTCCCTAATATTAATATAGTCGCCTACTCATTGTATCGCTTATCTCTCTTTGAGAGTTTTCTGTTGATGATTTGTGTCAAAGATTGGAGAGAGAGAGAAAGTAATAGAGTAGCTTATTAAAATTATTCTAATGAATGTGTTTGCCATCAATACTCCCATGTATGACGATGTTTTTAATAGGATTGTGCACTCCCTTGGCTCACTTAGTAACAGCTAACCACCTTAGTGTCGCGTCGATGTCGTTACGCCTTCTCTCCTTATCATACCTTTTAGTTCATTTCCTTTTTTTCATTTCTTTTATATCATATTTCTTAAGATTGCGTGACACGTGTATGGCCTTTTATCAACTGGACACCAGTCTAATGCTAAATCGAATTTCTAACCATTCACAAACTAAACAAGATAATTTGCATCTCGTGGCAATACACCACATCAAAAATTAATTTAACACTACGACCTACGATTAAAAAAAATTCTAATTTACAATACCATTACCAAAATAAAATTGAAAAAAAAATTAAAATAGTAAAAGCTTCTAGAAAACTACTCTCTCCTTTTTTAGTTGATTGCCCAACTTTTCATTTATAGGATGTTTCATCATTATTTCCAAACGAATCTAAAAAACATCTTTATTACTCCTATTTACCCTCAACCTTCTAAACATAATATCACTCATCTTCTAAATCAATTTTTCATACTTTATCCAATTTATTCCCCAAAATTAATTTTTTCCTCAAAATTTTTCATTCATTAATTCGCACATTACTCTTTAATTCCTAACTTAATTATCAACCTTTTTAAACAAACCAAATCATCTATTTTATCTAACTCATCAACTCTTAGGACCAGTGCCAATGATATAATAACGTCTAATAAAACACAGAGGAGTATAAGATAGGTTCATTTGACGTAGATCAACATAAAAATTAAATAGAAACTACTCTCTCCGTTTTTAGAATAACTTAGTTAGATAAAATATTTAAGTAGTTAACTTAAAAAATTTGAGGAAGTATGAAAGCGGATTAGAATGCATTTTCTATTCCTCAAAAAAAAAAAAAGAATTTTTCTAGAGAAGTGGTACTATTAGAATTTAAATTCATTTTTCCGTATACATTAGTAACTTTTTCATGTATGACAATTACGGTAAAAGAAAAATGATAAGTATTAGGTACATCGAATGCACAATAATTTGCATTTAGATTATAGTGACCTTTTGTTATATATAGTAATTTTTTTTTATCATATAATAACTTTATTTTTATCACTATATAATGTAAAGTGAAATATGAGTCACTATATTATAAAGGGTCACTATATTGATATAAAGATGTCACTATATTGTGTATGTTACTAAAAATTATTGTACATCTGATGCATACAAGACCTTCTGAAGAAAAATGGTATGACAATTAAGTTTGCATGGGTATATTGGTGGATGAATTCTAATTCCGTTGTTTACTTGGAAATGATTATCATTGATAGATGAATCATACAATTATCTTGGGAAAAATGCACAATTACTTATGTAGGACATTGTTACGTTTTTCGATGGGTAAATACCGATGGACATTTTATTCATCTTTCTACATTGTTTTCCAATTCCGTATTATCGTTTTTCATAGTTGTTAGAATGCACATAAGTTTGTGCGGTGTATAGATGAATATATCAGGAATTACTAGCATTTTTTTTTAAATTTTTTTTTGAGTAATTTACTTCAATATTTTTTTCAAACATATTATTGAACTCATCAGAGAGAATCATTTCTAGATCCCATTGCATTCCTGTAGTGAACCATGTATCAATTCTTATTAATTGTAATTTCCATTGTTCATGCATATTGAGTGCTGCACATAAGTACTTGATAATGTCATAGTACATTTTCAAGGACCTTTTTTCTTCGTTTTGGTGTCACAATTTTACTCTAATCAGGTCTTATCAATCATGGAAGCAGGTTTAATTTCCATGTCTATCATATTATAGCACTACATATGGTCTTGTCTCAAAGATATTGTTATTCCTTTCAATAACTAAGCAACACTCTTATTTTTCTAGAGAATTGCATTTTGTCTCTATAATTATAGTTCACTAATAATGCTAATAATTCAATCTTTATTCTTAGATAGATATGTTCAGTATCAGTGATTAGATGTAAACTACCAAGAATGTTTATTCCATAACATTAGAATACTTCTGACAATCCAACAGACCCTAATACAGCATATGCTGAGTAAAATGCACCTGACAATCATGCATGTTATATTATATGATCTAATTCTTCTGGTTGTCTTTCTCGTTCTTCGGTTCGTCTGATCGTACCTTACAAGAATCGAAACCATGAAATGAGTCCCAACATAAACTGTATTGTGACGAACACATGTAATGTTCTGAACTACTAATATGCTGCCAAGGGAGTTGGCCTGGTGTATTATCATGGAACCCCACTCCATTTTGGATCTGTCATGGGTTTTGTTTGGCTTATGGCCAGTAAGGATGAAGAGGGGAACAACCGAACAACATTGCCTCGATTTCAACTGTCGTTTCGTCTGGCATAAAACCATACATTATTGGGATTCAGGGTTAAAACAACAAAGTACACAATGTGAATATRTTAGAGTGCACTTATGCTTGCAACATTCATAATGTGGTTTTGTATRAAAAAATTATCATTATATATCTCATCTGAATTCTGAAATTTAGACTGAAAATGTATACACTGTACCAAGAATCATTTCAATTGTCAAGTGTATTCATCCTAAACACAACCACACAGACGACAAGCGACCAGTTTTTGGCTCAAACCTATTGTAGATCAAAGAAAAGTAGAAAACAATTCAATAAATGTAGTAGAATGTAATAGAAATCTGTATTAAAGAAGAAGATTTTCTTTTTTTTTTCCCCCCTTTCACAAGGGCTTAAGAAATGGAATTCCTCCATCTTCTAGGAGTCTTTCTGGTCTGTTCTGCAACTGGCTGATCTGAATTATCATCAATATGATTCATCTTCGCAAGTTTACTCAGTTTCTTCCACCCACTAGTCCAAGCAGATGAAGAATGTTGTTTTGGTTTTGCTACCATCTTATCGAATTGCCTCTGTAAATTTTCCATCTCATTCTGTAGCTCAACATATTTTGTTTTCACCGTCTCAAGCTCAAATTTAAGAGTATTAATGTCCTTCTTTGCTGCCGTCCACCCTTCTTGGAACGATTGYGGAGTCCCCTCAAGAAGGGTTTTCCGAGTTGAAGCCATAGGCTGATATTGGGACTCTTCTGCAGCAGTATCTTTCAGGCTGCTGTTCGCTAATGCATTGGTTATCTTAATCTGTTCAGAAAAGAGGACTTGCACCACTACCCTTAAGGGAAGTCTCTCATTTTGAGCTGCATGCATACATGCATCAATTGAGAGCTTCTGACAGTCCATTGCACGACACAATCGCTTTCTTTCGTGTTCTGACAGCGTAGGGTGTGCCTGTAAACAACAAAACAACAGCATATTATTGATGGTTTATCAGCTGTTATCATGAAATTCCATCGTGTAAACTACAAAATAACTTTAGTGAAGTTAGTTTCATCATAAATTAAATTCCAAGACCTAAGAATTTTCCCATGTATCTATTTGATGTATCTATTTCTACAACATGTACTGATGTTCTGCTTTCTCTAATGCCTCAGCATGTGCTTTGCTTATCTGAGCTTATAACTTTATATGAAGAACCTAATACAAAACCATATGCAAGATAAAAGAAATTTGATGAACTAAATTAGGTTAGGAATATTCCATACCTTGAGATAGCAGTCAATTGCACGGTAAAGCCCATCATCACAAGTTCTTGCGGATTCAGGAAGGGCCTCTGCCAGGACATGGAACTTTGTAAGTGGAAGATTTCTGTCCCGAGCAATCTCTGTTAAGTAACTATCGACAAGCCTTGCAACTCGCATCTTAGCATTCGAAGCAAACCCTCTTTGACTCTCCTCAAACATATTCTTGTCCAGGTAAGGCCTACCAGGACTACTTGCACAATCAGTCTGTTCCTGCACTAAAAAATGTTCTAGCAGTCTCTGAACTAAATCCACATCATACATTGTCTCGCTCTTATCATAAGATGGTATAAGGAGATCTGGTAAGGTAGCCTGCTCAAACTGCATCCCAACACGCTTCTCAAGCTCGGTGACCAAAGCCGGGGCTACCTTTAGCTTGTTAGCCATCCTCAAMAGCTTCAACAGGAAGCTGCAGGAAACACTGTCCTTCTGGGGTGGAATTATGCTTATCAGGCTCTCAATGATCATCCTTTGATCTTTTGCTTTTATTGTTTCAGGATCTTCCTTGTTCCCTGAAACTATCATGTGGAGCCCCCCTTTCCAGCTCGCTGTGCCACTGCCATTCCCGCTGCTGCCACTGCTTTCTCTGCTTATATTCCCATTACTGCTGCTAATACTATGTGAGCTCATCCAACATGGACTCACTCACCATCGCTTGATTAGTCCGGGAAGCCACTTGGAAGCATATTGCATGATCGAAGCACCAATTAGTTCACCTCTTTCTTTAACCTTAATAGCTGTTATTACACGAACAAAGTGATCATCCTTAGGATTGAGACATCCTCAAACCACCAGTCAGGAGGACTTGAAAAGCACCTACTTGGGCTTGAATCCTTGAGGTCATTCCATTTGGGGTTGAAACCTAGCCGTCTTCTGTGTAGTTCACCTTATCCCTTGGGATTTGCCACAGCTTCCAAGCAATCGACTCACTACAATTTGAAAATTTGCAGGTTTTCTGCCAGGGTGAGAGCTTTCGCAGCTCTTTAACAATGAATGGAGTCTCTCCAATGATAGAGAACAACATGAGTAAGAAGCTTCGGTTTTAAATATGAGGTTGCCTTCTTCCAAGTTCCTCGTCAGTCTCTAGATACTCTGCTGCACCATCTTTAGGCCTGAGTTTGGATGCTGTTAGATCAACCACGATGCATAGCAGAATTTCGCTGCTAGCTCAAACGAGTCTGGCTCCTCAGGAAGATCATTTTAGCCTATCTTATTTAAACTTCCCCATGGGTATCATATATGATCCTACTCCCTTCCCACCGCGAATCAAAGGGGTATGCATAATAGGGTTAATTAGTTTTACGATTATAATTTCAGGTCGATTTATGAACTTGTGCTAAGTAATTATAGCAGTGTTGACATGATCAACATACTTACAATCATACACTAATTTGATTCAACAAAATTTGCAAATTAGTTCCTAATCTAGAATCTTTGCCAAAGGTCTGCAATACTGACTCCTAATTCTTATTTAACGAAGTCATTTGTTACATTTAGACATTTGTTCTAGTGATTGTATAGTGATGACTCATGAACACTCATCCTATTTCGTTTTGCATTATATGTCAAGTTAACATTGCTTTCGGGTGCACTCGGAGATGGTACATAGTAAACCAAGAATGTAAAATAAATCTTCACATTAATAGTTCCTACTCATTTGAATGGTGTGATATTGGTACAACAAACAAATTGAAAACAGACTTACTACACTAATCATAAAGGAGGCCTTACATAGATTAAAGCAAGATAACTCAACACCAATTCCAATAAAGGTAAAAAAACAATTTAGCAAGTAAGTTAATTACCTTGTGTAAATGAAAATTAACTTCACCAATATGTACAGAAGGTCATTGAATCAGTTGCAACATACCTTGATGTAAGAAAAAAAAAAACAATTAAAACACATTAATCAATGATTAAACAATGATAAATGAACAGAAAACATCATATGTAGTTACTACCATTATTATCTCTTTGCTCCAACCCATCTAGTTAACCTTCTTTAAGGCTTGTTGGCAGCACAAGAGCTCCATTCCCAGAATCTCTCCCTCAAAGCTCAGTCTCAGAATCCACATACTGAAACTCACAACTCCAACAAGGCACAAACCATTACATCCTAAGAAATGAAACAGGAATAAATCAACAAGCATGTGAAATGCATAAATTGGCAAGTTTCAAACATGGGCAATATTTGGAATTATCTAACACCCAGAAAAAATTGTCTGGTATTTTTTTTTTTTTTTGAATGAATTTCAAATCATTCTTGCATTGTACAGCTGGTTGAATGATGGCAATTCTTCCTGATTGATTGATAACACACTCCTAGCTTACATACAGATGTTGGTTTAAAATGATTCACTTTTTGATTGATGAATTGTTTTTTTTTTAACAGGTAGTTTTCACCCTGAATTTGCAGCAGCCATTAGTGGGAGATTCCAGCTTTTTTTGCTTTTCTTAGCTTTTTTCTATTGTGACTTGTATTTGTTACCACATTTTGAGCTTTATGATCACAGAAAAAGTCTTTTTATCTGTTCACATATTAAATGGTTGAATATGTAGTGTGCCAAGTTAGAAGTAGACTGTACTTTTACTGTACTCAACTATGTGAGTAATTGGAAATTTACTGTGCAGTTTGTACTTAAGATCTAACTAGTGTATGTCTAATCACACTTGTGATGACTTGTTTCAAGCAAGGGTCCATAAGTTGGTTTGGAATTAAGGATGAATTCACTTTGACTAGATTTTCTTCACTCTTTATTGGTTAGTCTTTGTTTTGTTATTATTTTAGTAGTAAACATGGCATTATGGTTAATTGCGTATATGTATCGGATACTAATAACATTTCGCCTTTTTCTAAGTGGCGAATGGACCCAATGAATGGCCTTGGTGATTTCAAACCTCACATTTTCTAAAGGGAGTCATGAACAAACCATGTCATATGAAACAATGTTTTAGTTACCTGATGCGAACTCTCTTAAAAATCTTTCATTTTTTTGTTTAAGAAAAAGTGACCATACTAGTGCCTCATCACGTGTATGTCCAACCCTTCTTGGTTTTAAAAAATGATGTTCATGCACGACCCACAATTGATAATGCTGGGGGTGAGAATCGAACTTTGGTCTAAGCCAAGGAAAATGGGGAGCTCCCCAACTGAGCTATCCCAAATTCTCGAGTAGATTGAGTTGGTAATGCATAAATCAATAGTTGAATAGTTTGGACAATGTTAATGCTAACATGGATGATGACAGTTAATGTGTCCTTAATAATAAGTTTGGTGGAGATAATAATCATAGCATAGCTCTTAGGTCCAGAAATTAAGTAAACCTTGTGCTCAAACTTTAATAAAAATCAAATTAACCTTTAATTATCACCTCAAAAGAGCCATTGTAATGGGGTCCTTAACTTTAATTCATGTCGATATCACTGATTTCTTGGATAGGTTAGATTAGATTAGCACAACTTGGAAGTGTTTGGTTTCATTTTTTTTTAATTTATTTCATTCATTCCCTCTTCTTGGGGTTGATTCATTGTTTGTTATTGTGGTACCCTACATTGATGTTGCTACTTGCTACTAGAGATGGTYATGGGTCGGATCTGAGTAGGGTCTAGATGAATCTARATCYGWCCCATGTTTTGTTATTGTGGTACGGTGGTACCCTACATTGATGTTGCGACTWGCTACTAGTGAAGCCAACTTACAAGTTATAGTGCCAGTCTTTCCATCATCAACTACAAACTTATAAATTTAGGTAATTAGGTTTAGATGCATGTTACTATCAGTGGCGTATCCAGAAATTTTAATCAGTGGGTTCGAAATTGGAAAAAAAAAACAAATAGCTATTAAAATTCGAACTACAACGGGTATTTTAAAATTTAAAATTCGAAAAAACTCAAAATTTACACTAAACAATTTCAATACGGAGCACATATTTATAATTTATTATTCAATTTAACAAGACAACAATTCAATTAAAAAAAGTAAATACAAAGGATCAAATTGGAATTAGGGTGTCCATAAAAATGTTAAAAGACTTAAAGGAGAAAATCCTAAAGGGAAAAAAAAATAAAAATTAGAGAAGTTTGCAGTACATACGATGGATCATGGATGTTAGAAATTTGCAAAAATAGAAATGTTAAACACTTCAACGGAAAAAGCCTAAACAAAAATAAAGAAAAAAGTAGAAGGTTGCAATGGGGATTGAACTCGCGACCTCACAAAGCATAAAAGGATCTCCGCATTTTCTAAGAGCAGACCAACTGAGCCAATGACAAGTTAATGCTTCATGTGTGACTTTATTTTAATTTAGCTGTTTTCCCCAAAATTTTCGTGGGTTCAATGAACTCGGTTGAAACCAACGTGGATCCGCCACTGGTTACTATGTTACCTAAATTAAATGTGCATGCATTATGTTAGGCTAATACTTGAACCAATAGGTCAACTAGCATGTGCAACCGAAGTATTTCCTTCGTTTTCTAATGCATGTAATAAAGAGGAATATTTGTGAGGATATAAAAAWTTCATTTGTTGCAAKTATTGRAAAAYGGAGTCAAGATAATTGCAACTTGAAACATATAGAAGTAGATGTAAGTATGTAACTCCTGTAAATAAGGACATCGGAATAGTCATTCACCCAACACCAACTATTAGGCTTTCATATGTCGGACTTGTTCATTGGAACCACTTGGTTAGCTAGATTTTTACTCCGTGTATCTATTTTTAGAGATTAACATCTTTTTCTACTATTTAGTAATGTACTCATCAATCTCGAGCTAGTGACCAATGCCTGACTTAATGCTCTATCCTTTACTTTGTTTTTTTTTTTTTCGCCAGAGAGAGTGAAGATTGTCCTTTATAAGAATGAGTATAGATTCCTTACATCAATAGAAGAGAAAATACAGAATTTTCAACGCGAGAGATAGCGCAGAGAGAACACATTTAAAATCTAGTACAGTCAAATAATTCGATTTAAAATAACCTATAAAATCTTTTCAATGCCGAAGCAATACAATATGTGAGTTCGACTCTGAATCGGTATATATTCCTGATGCAATTGTTTGGGTGATACTTTTGCTGAATTTTTTTAAATTTCTTCCGAGATTGTGAAAACCCAAAGATGTTTACATTCTTAACAAACAAACAACAAAAACGAAACCTAATATCTAATCCTCTTATGAGGAGCAAGAATAAGACACTACTCAAACTTCTCACAAAAGGAAGATAATAATTAAAGTTCCAAAATTGAGGATAAACTTGTCACATAAAGAGATAGAAAAAACCAAAAATTTGAATAAAACTCTCATAAAGAGATCCAAAAGGAGACTATTCATGATAAAACTAACAAACAGACAAAGGATTAGGAGAATAATGGGGCTTACACATCAAAGAGAGAGAGAAAAATAACAATTGAGAATACATTTGTTAATTACTATATGTCAAATATCTTTAATTGTTATTTTTTAAAAAAAAAAAAAAGTTTTAATAAACTAACATTAGAAGAGTTTCTACAGACCTTGCTGTTGACTATATATTCATTCTTATACTCAGAGATTTAGGAGATTCTCACTCAAATGAATAATGTGCAAATTTTCTTGTTATATAAATTTACAAAACGGGGAGTACTTTATTCTCCATTATAAATCGCTTAAACACACTTTAATATAATTTACTAAGATCAATGAACACTTATTGATCTCCGTTGTAAAAAGTTTGTTCTTACTAAAATTTTTAATATGATCGTTGAATATATAAGCATTTGGCCAAAATAGGGAAATTTTTTAACCATTGAAGTTACCGGAAGAATGAGGGTTTTGGTTTTAAATTTGATGGGGATTTTTAAAACCATTTATAAAAAAAAAAAGTTTATCTTAAAATTCATTGACTTAATAATCTTTGTATATTGTAAGCTTAGGTTTAGTTTGAAAATATTAGTAAATCTATATCGATATACTAATTTATTGTTAATTATCATCACTCTGCAAATTATGTACGATCATTATTGAAAAATCATAAAACAAGATACGAGATTCTGCATCGTTCGAGACGATAGTGTGGTAATCCACGTTATTGCTCACCTCGCAGCAATTTACCTGTAATGAGACAACGACGGTCATTATGCCACGTGAGCTACTACTTCATCTCAAATGTGCTTCGACTATTGAACTTACTGCAAATCTCTTATGGTGATACCGGATCCGATATCTCTATATATAGGGGAAGGGCGAGCGAAGATGGTTCCCCCCTCATAACCAGTCTTTATACCCTAATGAATTTTGAACAATTTAGTAGTTGTCTAAACGTCCCTTCTTATTATGTGGATTAAAAATGAAAATTATATTACTTTATGTAACTTTTAGTGAAAAGTTTTAAACAATGATTTGAAAGCATTAATGGTTAGTTTATTCTTGAATTTCAAGCAATCTTACACACAAAACATACTCAACTACACTGTCATTACTACATAGCTATACAACCCAATTTATTCTGATAAAACTAATAAATTCTATTTTAATGATGAATACAATTTTCATAGCCTTCTAAGCACGGCATCGCGTGCACATATAAAAACTCAGTTCTCATTATGTCAAGCGCAAAACACATTCCTATATCTAAAATAAGAGAAATTTTAATTTTCAGTGTAAGTGGCAATGTCTACAAATGTCAGTATGTTCGATCTCCAATGAATGTTCATTCTTCAAATATAAAATTATCGTGTCAGAATACAAATGTTCAGTTTAAAATAAACATGCGAACCATTATGTACATTGAACACCTTCTGCTCGGAACCACACTATGGCAAATTATGATCCAAAGACCATTAGTAGACCTATTGATTGTAACTAACCTAAATACCTGAGATGCATATGGTCCAAAAATTACCAAAACCACCCCAGTGGTCCAATAATACTTGAAATTTCAATTGCACCCTTAATTTAAGGGTAAAACTGAAATTTAAAGCAATAAGATTGGTAAAATTAGTCAAATTGGCTTGTAATTTGTCAAATTGATTTTTTTTTTTGGGCAGAGGAAAGCTTACTAAGCCTTTTAGTTGTAGCTTGCTGGTTTTTCCATCATCCAATCCACAACAAATCGAATGAAACCTGGCAAAAAAAAAAAAAGTGGACACTTTGCTGAGGTTTTGATTCATGTTTGTTTTTCTTCAAACCCCCAATCCGTTCTTGCTCGGGGCTACTAATGGGGTCTCGGTTGATTTCCCTTCCTTTGGCTACTTAGATGATTCAGTTCGCTAAGTTTGAAAAGTCCAAAGAGCACGCACAGACTAGCCACGAAGCTTGAATTGGAACAAGCTAGAAAACAGGTTAAGCACCTCTCTCGACATAAACAGTCAGTATATGAGTTGTGAAAAACTTGCTCCTAGTAACACTACTAACAATAATAAAACTAAATAACTGATACAAACGAGTCACTACTCCTCTTAGAACAATACTAGAATAAACTTAACAACCTAAACTAATAGAAGAAAGAACGATACAATACATATAACTAAATCCTATTCTCCTGGTGGTTGAAGGAAACTGATCTGGTGAGAGGAACCTGCGTGCACAGACCGGAACACCTGGACCATAGGAACCGCATAGAAGCCATGACCTGTAGAGCAATCCCTGAGACCGAACATCATAACCTAGGATTCTTGGATTTGATGAAGAGACGTYTGAACTAGCGACGACTCGAAACAAGTACCCTCCCTTAGGATACCTTCAAGCTCTCGTTGTATGAGAGTCTTGAACACGCTGGAGAGCCACTCGCCCACGGAAGGGTTGCCTCCTTCAGAATAAAAGCTTTGAGGGCAATGATAAACATCAATGCTAAAATAAACATGTTCCTTTGAATGGAGCTTAAGGGTAAAGGCCACTGGCTTAAACACGTCTTTCTACCTCCAGAGAGCGGCGAACCACAACTCGTAACTACTATCCTCTTAAAAAAACCCAAACAAGTACATCCAACAACTCGAACCCTTGGACATGCTCGGGTAAAAGCTCGACCCGGACACAAACCCCAACCCCGAAACCCCAAACTCCGAGAACCCCGACGCCGAAACCCCAAGCCCCAAGAACCCCGACCCCAAAATCCCAAGCGTCGAAAGCCCTGGCTCTGAGAACCCCAACCTCGGAAACCCCAACCCCGGAAACCCAAACCCTAAGAACCCCAACCCCGAAAAGAAACAACTACTAGAACCAAGGGAAAGACTAAGATGGACGCACAAACAAAGACACAAACCACAAACCACTAAGAGGATAGCACCACAGAGCAACACCAAGAACCCCCCAAACACCCCAACAAACAAGCGACAACCACTGTCATTCGAACCGGAGATGAAAACTAACCAAGTAAACTACTAACAATAAGAGTAAGAAGTAAAATGACTTGTAGACGATCGGAAACTCACTGCCTTGAGTAGATCGGAGGCTTACTGGTAGGTTGACATGGGTGATGAACCACACGCGCCTCCGGCGAGCCTCGTGCACGAGGTGGGTTTGTTTGAGCGTTAGAAAGAAAAATTTTTTAGAGAGAGTGTTGACTGGTCGTATATCATTAAAATTAAAAAGTTGAAAAGGGGTTTATTTTTGTCAAATTGAAATTAAGGGTACTTTTTTGAGGAGAAATTGAAATATCGTTAATAAACAACTAAAACATAATTATTACAAATACGTACTGGGAAAAGCTAGTAATGAAAACACATCTAAAACTATAAGAATAATGTTTGCTCCTAATCTGCTAAAATGTAAAATGCGATTTCACAGTTATCGACATCATCGTGTCTTTTCCAATTGCAGCAATCAGATGTGTAGCTTCAAAGGAGAGAAAATAGTCCTCAAGCCCTAGATCCCACCTCACCATCTCTCCAACTCGACGTTGAAACCTCATCATTCCATCTTCTCCAAAACTTAACTTGACACACATAACCTAAAAACCTACACTGGGGATTATGAGATAAAGCGACAAATCTTCACACAAAAAACTCCAAAACAGGACTGAGCAATAATAAAACTAAAACCCCTAAACAAGGATTAAGAAAGGAAACCCTAAAAAAAGGGATAAAACAAGCCGAAATATATCAAATAAAGATGAATTGAGGCTTACCTTGACCAAAACCAGTCATGGACCAGCATATATGTAGGTTGAAGGAAGGTTTTTTTGTAGTTTTGTTCGCACAGTGAGAGAGAAAGAAGGAGGAATAATCTTTGCATAAATTAAGGTACTTTTGGCTTGTAACTTGTCAAATTTAAATTAAGGCTTTTGCTTTAATTTGTCAAATTAGTCACTATTCATTTACATTTAAAATAATAAGTTCAAAGATAAGATGAGATAACACATTCTTAATCTTTGGCTATTTTTAACACTTGATGGTTGATGAACATGAATTGGTACATACTTGGTACAAATCCCTATGCATGGCGGCTAAACTTAAAATGAAATATAATCAAAAATGACAAGAGCACCCTTATTGATGTTAGAACTAACGCTCTCATTAGAGGCTTCTTCCATTTCTAGTATGCACCTCACTTAACACAGTGCTAGCCCAATGCCTAAAATAAGTATGATTAACTCCGATTGAGCATCTTAAAATAAGACATGACGACGGTCCTCGTCGGAATAAGGGCATTGTCACCATTAGGGTCATGATAAGCACCTTGATATATCATTCCCGGACCAACTCGAAAGCCACCGGAACACCAATTGGCCAACTCCGGCTAACTTCAGCCACCCCTTTGGAAAGAATTCCATTACACTACTATTCCTATCCATAAAGAATAGGTTAGATAATGGGCACCATAGGTGATACAAAATATCTGTTAAGCTCATCAATTCAACCTGTCATATTAAAAATAAGGACACTTTAATTAATAATACGTTTTTTTTAAAAAAGTTTGGTGTAATTGTGTTTATGTAATAGCTTGATCATTTATTGGTTGATGTCAATTGTTACAAAATTTACAATGCTGTCGAAATATTACAAAAAAAAAAAAAAATTTAATTAAATTCTTCTATTGCATAGTAGCTAGGTAATCGACATAATAATAATAGTTTTCATTGTCACATTCAACTATTCAAGATGATGTTATTATTTATTTGTCTATAACTACTAATTAACTAGTACTAGAATAAAAATAGACAACATAAATAACAGTTTGATGCCCTAATTTGATTATTTGCATTTTTTTAGTTTCACAAGTACGAGATGAAAATCAATTTAAGGATCGATTGAAATCGGAAGTGAGTTCTAGCGCCTATCATCGTTAATATCTAATGAATCAAGGACTTGTTAGGTAGATTAGTCATATATATTTTGATGATATTATAAATTTTCTTTTTATTCATAACTATTATGAGAAATCATTTTGCATTGTATTTTATGAAAGAAATTATTAGGGGATAAATGAACAAATTGATCAAAATCTATTTCATACAAGCTAACAGAACCAAATTACAAGATTTTTTTTGTCTAAAAAAATTATTAAATATCTTCTTTTAATTAAACAATTACGAAAAAATTGTTGCACGTAATCAATTAGACAAAGTATATTATAGTAGATATATGGTAAACACAAATGTACAATACTATAATATAATGTCTTTAAAAAATAAATTAGGAAATATATAAGTGATTAAGAAACAATTAGAGAGGTGTTAATAGTGGACTAACCTGTTGACAAAAGGTGAGATTATTTGAATAAGCAACAAACAATCGGCAGTTATTTACCTTGTCACACTGAGTTTTAAAGAGTCAATAAAAAACGGCGTCGTTTTTTGAAAGATCTAGGCCAGTCCTCATAAGTAGAGTCAACCCAATTTTTCAGCTCATCAATGTCAACGCTCACATTTAGAACTTCCTTGCTTTGCACTTATCAGATCATACGTTGCCATCCTTCTTGCCCTTGCCATCCCCTCATTATGCCTCATCTTACCCGCCTCTTCGTAGCACACGGTGTGCCGTTCGACACCCTTCGAACCTATATACATGATCGCAACCGCGTTATAAAGTTACGGTTATTACAAATTGTGGTTTGAATTAAGGAAAAATATGTAGAATGGAGGGGGGTGTATAGAATATGAGGATATGTTTGACCTCAAGGATCAATAAGGTAGTTGAGACACTCTCAAACCCTTTCCTGAAAATATGTAGTTAACTTTTTGGTTGCCTATAATTATCATGCCAATCAAATCGAGATTATACTTGGCACGATGTAAGAAATGAGGGTCATTTTTCTTGAATCAATTCGTTGTTATTGATATTCTTGTTAGAAGAAAATTATTGTACCCAAATATAAGATAAGTGACACACAATTGATATAAAAAAAATGTGCTTGATACGAAAGATTGACACTTAATTAGGTCTCTACAAAATCACTTAATGCGACAAGGTTAAGATTACACCAAAGACAACAAAATGTTATTAATTAGAAGTATTAAACTATCATATATATATGACTAATAGTAGTTGTAATACTTATATTAAAATGCACGTTATATTAATAATAGTACTGAATTAATTTCTCACTCGTTTAATGAGACAACCTATAATTGATGTTTTGATATAATAAATTCAAGATTAGAATACATGTTATATTATTGTTATGAAATACGGAGTATATCCAATGATCATATACGTTACGGACTCGTCATCACTGATAAGTATATATCTATTCTTAAATCTCAACTATCAGTTAAACTTTTGATTAGCATGTCCTTGATTAACATCGTATCAATGAGCACCGTCCAAACTACTAACACTAATGTACTACTCAATCAAAACTATCATACTAGGCCTAGATTTAATTTGGTGATATAGAATCCATAAAATAAAATACTTGGATTAAAAGACAATCTTACCCTTCAATATTGACAGGACCATCAAAAGTGGCTTGMAGCACCAAACTTAGCCAAAGGTTCATCTGAACCCTGAGCTCACCCCAATGGTACAACACCCACCTCGAAGGYGGCTTGCACCCGTTCTTCATGTGCCACGCCACGAAGGGGTACACCGCGGACAAACCATGCCAAATATTCTCGTAGTTATAATGATTGTACGACACGAACGTTAGGCCCTTCATTAGGGTGGCATTGTGCGGCAGTGCTTCAGGCCATGCTAGTGCATAATAATTCCATGACCCGTCATGTGTGTCGTGCCCTTTTATGCACAAAATCCTACCTTTCGAGGCATTTGATGGGAAATGTTGGTAATACAAGTCACCTTCCTCGTGTGTGTCGTTCAATGAGCTCATGAACCACGTGTGGTCCTTGAGGGCCGTCCTCGAGTACCTTAGGTCCTTCAAGGGGAGGAATGTGACCGATTGTCGGAGCTTCTCGGCCGTTGATTCTGAGGTTTCCGGTGGGTTTTTTTCATCGGACCGTGGTTGGAATCGAAGTGACGAGACTTGAAAGAGTAGGAAGACGGTTAACAAAATGAGTATGATGTTTAGAATGAAGTTCTTTGTTGAGTAGTTGAAAGTAGATGCTACATTGTTGTTCTTGGTTTTTGGATTGTAAGAATTGGGTAACAAGGTWGGATTGTTAGAGGTGTTGTGTGTGTGCCTTTCGGTGGCTTGTTGTGGTTTTTCCATGGCGAAAAAAAATGTTTGATTTTGTTCTCACTCATGCGCACCCTGAAATCACTGTCGCCCTTGAATCAATGTGTGCACGCATTTAAGCGAGGAAGAATAAAACTATGCTAGAGAAGGTGTGTATAACGTGAATGGTGAATTAGAGTGTGATAGTATCACTGTACTATTCACGCAAGTATGCAAAAATAATGCTTGATTGAAGCAAAAGTGGGAGGAAATTAATTACAAGGTGCTTTGATTGAAGTACTAGATGAAGGCTTCAAAGTTCGAGAGTTTTACGTGTTAAATACTTCGTTTAGCAGTTATCTAATAGCTAGCACAAATTATTTAACGCAAGTGGCATGCTAAGCTAACAACTTGGTAGAAAACTAAAGAGGTGCATATGGTTTTTTCCCGAAATAAAATACATAATACCTCGTAACAAGCAAGCTTTTACAATGAATGAACTATATGAAGTAGGATCAAGATTCAGGATTACCTAACCCATAGGGTTGATAATCTTTTTAGGGCATGTTTGGTTAAGTTTTTTTTAATGGATCGAAATGAAGTTAGCAGAATCCATTCTATCTGCTCTATTGTTTGGTTGATACATTTTAGCTTGAAACCTCATACCCAAGGAATTCTAAATCCATTTCATTCCCTTTACATCTCATACTCACCTCATCCCAAAATTCTCAACCCATTCCACCCAAGTTACAAACCCTAATTTAAAAAAAATAATAATAAGCCGTCATTTCCACCACCCAATTCAACCTCATCACCACCCGATTCTCCCTCGTTTGCAACCCCATCATCGC
>SNQN01005924.1:18677-29152 GCA_008642245.1 Bassia scoparia
ATAGGAGCGATTATTCATAAACAAATAAAGTAGTGGAAAAAACATTGGTTCACCACAATCCAAAGAGATGATGATAGCCTCTGCGGTTCAGAATAATTTAGAATTTAGAGAGAGAGTTTTAGAAGAAGAAGAGAATTCAGTGAGCAAATTCAAACTAAAAACATTACTTCAACTCAATCATTTTGAAAATTTTTTATACAATTACAATATTTTGGTGAATGTAAAGTCAAGATATATGATATACATGTATATTTGTTCGTTGAGTCGATCAGATTTAAGGATCAAAAATTAGATAATCCCCGGAGCATATGCTCGATTTTTAGTATTATAATTGCTTGTCAAATTAATATAAATTTGAATATTTTATTTAATTGTATTATTTTTAAAATAGGTTTTTTTTTTTAAAAAAATTTTTTTATAGATATAATGAATAAATATAAAGTATTAAATAAATATAATAATTTTTTTTTCAAAACCTATTATGATTAGACCTTCATTAAATGCCTTTTACATTTTTGGAGCAAAATTTAGGAGGAAAAATGTGAGAAGTGGGGATTACTTTATATTAGTATAATAGAAGTATGATTTATTATGCCAAAATTGCAATCACGAAGATATTGCAAGAATAATACTGAAATAGATTGAAGTAAATGTTAGGCTAAAGTAAAATTGATGATTTAATTTGTATAATTAATTAATCATAGTGTTCAAACTTGCTAAACGTCGTTAGTAAGACATGTCCAAAAAAATATTTATAATCTGATGAAACTAATGAATGTAATCACTCTAATGACCATCATCAACAGAGTACTCCGTAGTTTATTTTCAATAATTTATATATCACAAAATTTTTTGGAAGAAAATATTATATGTAGATTTGGCACAGTCGTCTCATTCTCTAATTTTTGATACATAATATATAAGATTTAAAAACCAATAAATTCATTAATATATAACTAAATATAATATATAAATACTATATATATTAGGTAATATATGACATTTTTATATCGTACTATATAATATTATTATATTATTCCTTGTATCACATAACAATTAATTATAAAGGTTATTTTCGATTCAACTTATTTAAACATTATAAAATTTATTCCCAAAAAAATACATCAAATCACCGATTAGAACGTGCTTTTTGGAATGTAAAAGTATAAAGTCATCAATTCGCATAGAAATGAATCACTCTTGCGATAGAAATGCTTATATTATGGTTTTGTTCAAAAATCTCTCTTTGTTCTTTTCCCCAAAAAACTTCCAACACAGTCTCACGAGACTTTGATTTGCTAAAATATTAGGGCTTGAGATTGAACTCTAACTTGGTAGGTAGTTGTTATATAATACTCTATCGATTTGATGTTTTGTACAAGTGAGTGCATACCTCCCACTTAATACACTATAGTCTTTTTGAGTGTGTTCCAATAATTAATTTAGTGTTAGTGAGATCTACTCAATGGTGTGAGTCAAAGCTCGATCATGAATCTACTATGAAGATGAGTGTTGGCCCCGGAGCCGTGTGCATCTAATGAGATATGGCCGGGCCCATAATGTATCATCAAATTGATGTTGATTCAATGTACTTATCCAATACGTAAGAAAAATATGAATATGTAAACTTTTGTTCGATTTATTTCTGTGTATATATTAATTTCGATTTTATTATAATTTTGATGCTAGAGTTTTTTTTCCTAAATGATTGGTAGCTACAACAATTTATAATATACATCGTACATCAAATGATTTAAATCAAGACACGCAGGAAGTAACTTGTTTGTAGTATTGTTGTTTGCATCACGGAGAGGGGGAATAATTGAAGCACATAACTTAATTACCAAGCAATTCAATAAAATTTCATTCACCACATGCAAGTTGTTACAACTTGCAACATAATATATTTATATTTGAAAATATGATAATAATCAATGTCCAAAAATTATCACTTATCTGTGTCGCTCATACATAATAACTGCCAAATGATTAATATTGAAGGGTCTAACTATAAGCGGTTGTCAACCCTCTACGAAGTAATATATGTGCCAAAGAAATTAGAGATGAGAATTTTAGCATTATAATTTAAAATTCTTACATATGTATTATTAACCAATAATAAAGAAATCAATCATTAAGGGTCCGTTTGTTTACTCGGATTGGGTTGGAATATATGGACCTTATATCTAAAGAGGTTATGGATTCATAAGAGCTGTATCAAAGTTCATAACCGATATGAACAAAGATATTGCTTTATCGAGTATAAAGAATAAATTTGGTGAGTCAACAAGACACTGATGAGATGAGTCAAACTTTATTGTTTGAGAAATTGACGAAAAAGATCCCCGATATATTGCCCCTTAGCAGTTCCATTTGCTGTTATGATAAATACCACACAATTTATCAGTTGCACTGAAAACCTCATACTTAAACAATCTAACAGCTGTTGATTTCAATTCATATTGTATTATGGATCTTAACAAGTAGATTCTCACATGTTCTGGTTCAATTATAGAATAGATTCTATGTCAAATTATTATTCACATCAGATAACGAAAAACTAATCATAAATAAATATGATAGTTCATTCTTTCGAAAAACACAAAGTTAAAAACGATCTATCGTTCAATAATCCTAATCATCCGATGAATCACACGAATTTAAAAGTTTCAACTTATAATCAACTCCCCAAATGTACAGGTACATTCTATTGACAATGGCCCACAACAATCAACATGTAACGATCCATAGAACTAAATCAATGTGCCAAAACTTGTCATTTGCTGCAACAACCACAAAAACTAATGCCAAATGTCACAGCAAAATTATTAAAAATAATTAAAATTTATAAGTAATAGAGGTGATGCAGACAGGGGTAGTGACTAGAAGCCAGTTTGCCGCTAAGATCAGACGCCGAACAGCTAGGCGCAAGGGAGCGAACAAGAGGGGTAACAGCAAGGATTAAGGAGAGGCGCACTGTCGGTGCAGGATGAACCACATTAGTATGATTTGTCGGCTTTGAAGCTAACCCACACAAATTTATTTTTGGACACAACTCAAAAGACTTTGTATTAATGGGAGTGTGCACTCACTTGTACAAAAATCAATCCGATAGAGTTTTATAACAACTCTACCAAGTAGAGTTCAATCTAAGCCCTATATTTTAAAATCAAAGGCTCGAGATTTGTTGGAAGTTTTGGGAAAAAGAAAAAGAGATTTTTGACAAAACATATATAAGCCATTTCTATCGCAAGAGTGATTCATTTCTATGCAATTGATGACCTTATGCTTTTTAATTCCAAAAGAAGTTCTAATCGGTGATTTGATGTGATTTTTTGGGCATAAATTTTATAATGTTTAAATAAGTTGAATCGAAAATAACCTTTATTAATTAATGGTTATGTGATACAAATATATATATATATATATATATATATTGATGATAATTAATCCATAAATTAGAGAATGAAGACGACTGTGCCAAATCCTACCATATAATATTTTCTCCAAAATTTTGTGATATAAATTATTGAAAATAAACTACGGAGTACTCTGTTTGATGAGGTCCATTATTGGTCAATTAAATCAATTCATAAATATTTTTTTGGACATGKCTTACTAACGACGTTTAGCAAGTTTGAACATATGATTAATTAATTATACAAATTAAATTATCAATTTTGACTTTAGCCTACATTTACTTCAATCTATTTCAGTATTATTTTTCTTGCAATATCGTGATTTGCAATTTTGCATAATCTATCTATTTATATACTAATACTAGTTTTTTCTTGCACGCTATGCGTGCTACCTACAAATGGAAAAAAAATTGATTGTGTCTTTAATTTCAAATTCAAAACAATGGATTGTAATTACGTTGAAAAATAACTCATTTGTATCAATTTATATATTAATCACAACTTTCTCTTTTTACTATGTAGTTATTTTAAGGTAGCTTATGTATGTAAATTTAAATATGCCTATATATGCAAGTTTATTTTAAGAATGCAATTGATTAAAGGAAGTGTTAATATATAATTTTAAACTTATCAAAGGGTAATTTTGTATTTTTATAGGAGGGACACCGTTGCTCCCCCCTTGGCTTATCTCTATTACTAGTATTATGTGCACGCTATGCGTGCTTCTACACATCAAATCTCTATTATATAAACCAAGGGAGGAGCAATGGTGTCCCCCCTATGAATTGTCTCATATACCCTTAATGAATTAAATTACAATGTTTTAAAAAAATTAAAAATCTCTTTTTATTTTTCAATTGTCAATTTGCCATAAATATTGAACAAATTTAATATGGTATTTCATTTGAAATGTCAACTATACTAATTAAACAATATTTAGAGTGATTTTATTTTCTTATCATAATAAACATGTAACAATGAAACATTGCATAAGCGAGTTATACAATAAAAAGAATTTAATTGAAAAAATACTTTGATAGGATTGAGACAATATAGAACAAAAATATAAAGAATAAGAATTTTAATATTAACTAGAGTTGGGTTACCTAATCATGATTATAAAATTCGATACCAGACTTAGGGACCAATTTGAAACAATGTTAGTGTCGTAGTTTGTATCGACAACCCGTCATATTATTTGAATATCTTTTATTATTTAAGCACAGTTTTTTTCAACATTATATTTCTTTTTGACATACTTCATATATGAATAACAATAAATGAACAACTAAACCAAATTATTATTGATATAAAAATTAATAACATTTCTTTTTTTTACACATACTTCACATTGCACGCTCGCGTGCAAAAAATACTACGAAATTTAATTGAAGTAGTTTTGACATGCTTCAAATTCCGTGTTACTATAAACATAGTGAAAACTAAAACTGTGTTTTGTATGTTTTAGGGTGGAGAAAATTTTGTCTGATATAATGGAGACTAAGACAAAGTATAGAAGTTTAAACGGTATACCATAAATTAGTATCCAATTCATTATAATTATATAATTAATTGGCATCCAATTCATTATATATGAGCTAGTTTTTATGTGCACGGCGATGCGTGCTTAGACATGTGAAACTTGTATTCATTATAAATGATATAATTGTATGTGTATTACAATGTTTATATACTAATAATAATATAGCCAATACATAATTGAGGATCTTAAATGTAAATTATTTTTGTAAGTAATATGAGTTGAAATTCTAAAATAATTAAATTATATGTTTCAATTCAATTTGGATAATATTTATTTATTATTTTTATTAATTAAGTCGGAAATTCAATGCAGGCAATTGTTCTATTTTTAGTTAAATAATGCAATGGGTGTTAGGCATATAATTTCATATATTTTTTTAAAAAACATTAAGGGTATAATGGGTGCTTTTTGAGGGGGGACACCATCTCCTCCCCTTCCCTTATATAATCAGAGATATAAGCAAGGGGGGAGCTATGGTTGTCCCCTATGAAGTTACAATATTACTTAATGAATTAAGTTTTAAACTATCGTTCAATTAACATCCTAAAATAATGAAAAATCTTAAGTGATCTAATGCATGCAATTTGGATAAAATTTGAATAAGTTTTAACAAAAATAAATCCTACTTTTGGTCCATTAATTTATCAATCAGTTAATCAATAATCAAACTTTGCATTAATCTTTTTCAAATTACAATTAGTTACTAAAAATATCACTTAATTAACATTAAATCATTGTGTTTATATGTCAATCAAAATACAATGAATCTAGACATAGTTAATCGCACATATCTAATTATCATGAGTGAACGGAGAGTAATAGGTGTCCCCATTGAATGTCATTTATACGCTTTATGATCGATTTATTTTACACAACAAATATGTAAGTTTATTCAGTAAAAAATGGTAAGTTTGACATTTATAACTTATTTTTTCAATTCATTAAGCTCTTAATTGATTAATCAATATATATATATCAAAACATATTGGTCAATATTTTCTTAGTTAACTTTATGAAAAAACAATCTATTCCTTAATCAATTCATATATTCCTAAACATTGATTAATTGATATACAAAATGTATATGTTTCTCATTTATATTTCAATTGATTGTCAACATCTATTTATACTATTTTTCCACAAATATATCTCACTTAATGAGTGGGTATAAATACAAAATCTCATTCATATGCTATCCATCATCGAATCTCTTCTTCTTCTCATTCTTCTCTAATTATTTTAGGTTCACAACATTAAAAAAGACTTCATTGTTCTTGTTAGAAAAACTTTCATGGATCATATGAGTGTTTGACTTATTCTTAGATCCACCTTTTTATGTTTAAAATTTTGTATGTTTTTAATTTATTGAGGAAATCTCATTTTATATATTGTTGTATTCCGTAATAAGATTTTCATCATCATTGATAATCTTTGTTATTCGTTTATTTTTATTGTTATTTTTATCGTAATTTTATTTTTATGATATGTTCTATTTATATATATTGTTTCTAATAATGTATACAGTATTATTATTTAAATTTGTTGGCGATAACATATGATGCATCATCAACCAACTTTAATATATATAATATTCAATGAGAACAATTTAACAACCATATTGATATTGTTGAATGAGGAAAAACTACAAAAGTTATAATTTGTATTTCTTTTACATGCATGCACGATCGCGTGCAAAAATACTAGTATATAGAAGATTAAGTATCCCACTTCTCACGGTTTTTCCTCTAAATTTTGCTCCAAAAATGTAAAAAGGCACTTTAATGAAGTTATAAATGTGTATTTGAGTAAATAAAGTTATTTATTTTAGAAAATTGAAATAAAATAATCCAATCTTTGGTGGTGCTTCTGATAATTAATAATTGAGACAAATTTTTTAACATTAATCTGCAACTTATATTCTCCAATCTTCTTATACTAGAAGACATTTTTAACTTCACTATAATACAGGTAATTACACCTTTTTTTTTCTTTTCTTTTATTACTTAATCAAATCTTCAATAAAAAGACAATCCACCAAACCACTACTCACCTGCCCCTGTAGCAACACACCATCACCACGCAAGCCATTAGCACACTCAACTAAACAAGAACCATACGTCTGTCACTCACCAAAACTAAACCTATCACAACCACGCACCGCCATCGTAGAACCCATCACAACCCCACGATCTACCCGCGAAACCCCAGAAAAGATCGAATTGCGTGAGAAACTTCAATTGATAATGTGCGAGGGTTGCGTGAGGACCAACAATGGTGTCGCGAAGATGTGCCGCCGTGCAAGTGGTGCGCCGAACAACTTGGAATGGGCTGGTGGTGATGGTGGCGCAAACTGGGCAGTTGTATTTCCGCCAGCTACGGTAGTGGCGAAGCACTAGGGATTCGACTCTTAATAGAATATGTGAACTTTGTCTTTGAAAGAATAGGCTGCTGGTAGGACAAAAAGAAGCGCTAGAGCCGACGGAAGGCACCGGGAATCTTGGGTGCTTCAGTTTCTGGTGTTGCTATGGTCAGGGGGTGGCTCCCCAATAAGGGTGAACACGAGGGGGTCGGAAACATGGGTGAGTGGTGGGGGTTTGGCGTTTTGGCTAGTTGTAAGGTTGATTGAGGGGGTGACGGTTATGACTGGGGTGATTGAGGCCAGTTGAGGGTGCCGTTTTTGGCTGAGGTGGTGTTTGAGAGGGTGGGGTTTAAGATGGTGGTGGTGGTTGTTTGTGGTTAAAGGCGTGAGGTAATGGAGATGAGTGGATGAGTTTTTTTCATTAATTTTTAATTTCTTATTTTAAAAATTTCTAAGCTGTTGTAACAGTAATTAAGCAAAGTAATTTTTAAATAAAAATGAAAATAGTAGAATTAACCGACCAAAAGAGATGGAAACCTGCTGTAACAGGTTAATCACATTAGCAAGCCCATTCATGGAAGATGTAGGTACAACTTAGGATTATTTAAAAATTTGTCTCAATTGGGATTATTATCAGAAGACCACTAAAAGGTGGGATTATTTATTTCAATTTTTCCTTTATTTTACATATTTATTAATTCATATAACTATAAAAAAATATTTTTTGTAAGAAAAAAACCTATTTTAAAATAATTACAATTAAAAAATATCAAATTTTAATTTAATTTGGAGCAATTTATAATTTATCTAAAAATCGAGCATATGCTCGGGGATTATCTAATTTTGATCCTTAAATCTGATCGACTCAAACGAACAAAATTATACAATGATATATATCTTGACTTTACATTCACCAAAATATTTGTATGTTGTATAAAAAAAATTGCCAAAACGATTGAGTTGAAGTAATGTTTTTAGTTTGAATTTGCTCTCTCTAATTCTCTTTTCTCTCTAAAAGCTCTCTATCTAAATTCTAAATTATTCTGTAACCGCAGAGGCTATCATCATCTCTTTGATTGTGGTGAATCCAAATGTTTTTTCCACTACTTTATTTTTGTTTATGAATAATCCTCTATTTTATCTCTTTTTGACCAAGTTCTTTAAGTACAACAGAATCAATCCATATCAAAACCAAAGATCATTGTCATATGCATTTGCGTTCAAGAAGATGTTGTAATTATACAATATCGTGTCCAGAAGACTACCTTGCTCCATGAGGAAGCGAAAATGATGTTCACCTCTAAAATTGTTGAGGCTCCATTGTTCTTAGGTAATTTAAGATTCTCTGAAAATATAGTATTTTTTGTCTGGATGATGCTACGGGTTACACAATTTTTAATAATAAATAATGATTAAACTATAAATTTATTTCTTGTAAAAAACTATAAAATTATCTTATACAACAAAATCATGAACGTGAGTAACAAGTTATTTAATTAATTCAAGTATGCTTACTTGGCACAGCAAGTCATGATTTTATGCATTTAATAACATGTAAATCAAATCAGATAAACAAAAATTATATAACACATACATTTTTTTACATATTAATAACTATTTATATTAAATAAATCTAAAAAAATAATATGACATAACAATTTATTTATCAACAATGAAAATTAGAATATATTAATCAAATATTTAAATTTATTAGGATTTCTATATTTTAAAACATTATACGGAGTACTTTGGTATAGTTAAAATATAAAAATAAATAAGAACTTAATATTTATCCGAAAAAATTATTTAACTTAGAAGTTTGCAATGGTAAAATTATGGAGATCCGTAAAATTTTGACAATCAATTTTAAAAAATATTTTCGTATTAAAAACATTGGCAAATAGGGTTTGAAACGTTTGATGGATTTACGAAAAAAACCTGTTAAATTTTTTTAATATCATTAACAACGTTCCACATGCATTTAATTATCACTAGTTTTTTTTTGCCGCGATGCGTGCACTGATGTAATCAAATTCAATTTATATAAAAACAGTTCTTTATAACTATGTACTAATCCGTGGTTACAAAATTAAAATAATGTTGTGTTAATCAGTTATGATTAGTTTATTACTTAACCACTAATTTTCAAATGAGGATTTCTAATCAATTCTGGAGATTGATTTTATAAATCAATGCAGTGACATATTTTACAGGTTTGTAATTATGTTGGCAACTTTTGGGTATCAAATATATTATCCTACTTTAATTAACGCAAAATTTGCACAGGAATAATCATCCGGAACCCTATACAATATGTCATTGATTTATTAAATCAATCTACAAAGGTTTTGATTAGAAATTCCTTAAGTTTTCCATTATCAATTATAAAAAAATTTAAAATCATTTCATTTGAATACGAAGTATTTTTTTAAGTGATGTTATGTATTTTATTTAAATTGGTCATTAATAAATTACATAATCAAGTGTATGTCTTTTTTAATTGTCACTAAAAAATAAAACAACTTACAAAAGTACAAACATCTTTTAAGGGTAAAATAGACATTTTTAAGTACGTGATTCCAATCTAGATGAAATTACCTTAATCATATTTGATGCATATATCTATATTTACTTGCTTGTTATAGATAAATTAAACATGGATTTTTTTTGGTGATAGTTTCTAAATATTGATCCTTAAGGTATTTTTGGTTTTTTGAAGGGGGACACATCTTCTCCGCCACCTTCATTATTATAATTAGAGATAGCTTGGTTTGCACACGATGCGTTGTTGTTATGTAATTCAAAAATGCTTAAAAGAAAATTTCATGTTAGGAGAAATTAAATTATTTTAGCAGATTTTTTTTTCAAATTTTAATATTTGATTAGATCTTTCTATTTTCTTTGCTAATGTAATTAGCTCATTATTTACAAAAAAAAAAAAAATTATTAGAACTTATACTTTTTAATTGTTTTGCACGCGAATACAATGCTTTGTTTATGTAAGATTTCCAAAAAATGATTAAATATGAAATGTTTCAAAATAGGAAATTATTGCATTTTTTCAAGTTTTTTTTTATATTTGATTAATCTTTCTATTCTTTGTTAAATTAATTAGCTCATTTTTTTTTAAAAAAAATAAATATTAGTAACTTAC